>JAATLQ010028757.1:0-31521 GCA_013421005.1 Heliconius erato x Heliconius himera | reverse complement strand
TGTAAAGGCTGTGTTATCAATTAAGGGTGAAACCGGGACACTAGAAGACGGAGGACTCCATACGTTTGGCGAAGCAGAAGTAGGTGACATAATTTTCTTTGGTGGTTTAAATGCAGACATCGGTGCATGTGAAAATTGGTTGACTGGTATTGGTTTGGCAACAAATGGTTTTACTATTTGCTTATGTGGCAGTTGTAACGCGGCTAACTGTTGTGGCTGAGGCGGCATTTGTGGTGAGGCTGTTGGTATTTGAGATTGTAATGAGTCCCTGCGCTGGGAAGCCCAGGGTGGCTTAACGATTTCTGGAGTACTGTCAGCCAAAAATTTCCTAGGTCGCGGCGCCGGAGACTGAGAAGGATCGTTTGTGTTTTGCCAAAAACGTTTAGCAGATGATGAATTACTTGTAAATTTATTACTATCTTCACGTTCTCGGCTTTCAAAAGTGTTTTTGATGTTACCGAATCGATTGCTCCAGTTTGTTTGTCCAACAGCACCGTTTCTATTATTTTCTTGGTTTTTTTGCATGAATGCTAAGAATTTTCTATCATTATCGGTTTGTGGTTGAAATTCCGGTACTTTAGGAGCCTGATGAGTTGAATTTTCGTCATCTGTGTCGCTGTCGATTTTGTATCCGCCTAACGGGCGCCCAATATCTATTGTATTTGCACGTTTCATACGGTTACGTTTGTTATTATTAAAACGATTCAAGGGCTTAGAAAGATCATCCGCCGGCGGTGCCGCAAAATTAAAACCAGGTGGAGGAGGCCTGTAAAACGAAGAGCGGCGTAAGTCTTCGTCTTGTTTTTTCTGTATCATAACTGTTGGTCTACTGATGGGGGCTCGTCTTATCGGGGGTGGAACTTCCTTCTGCATTTTTGCGTCAAATTTGTTGGCTATAGCTGCAATACTACTCTTTGTTTCCGAATGCCAACGTTCCGCAGCACTTTTTGGAAGTTCAGACTGTGTTGAATCTGCAATAGAATGCCTGAAAAAATCTGGTTTACGAGATGCCGGTGCTCTTCTTTCAACGACACAGGCGTCTTTATTAACTTTAGGCACTGTATCATGGCTGGCGTTGTGGGCGGTTGGTGCTGATTTCTCCCTCGACTCAATAGCATTATGGTAACTGACCTGCTCGTCTACACTTTGTTTCCTTTCCGGTATAGCAGACTCCTCAATGCTGGGTGTCGATGAAGTAATAGAAGAAGTCGACGGAGTTTTGTTTGCTGAATCAGGTAGCAATTGATCTCTATCCACCATTCGTCTCGCTTCCTCCAGCTCCTCCCGAGTGACGCCCACCGTGTGCCTGGAAGTGCGACTGCGCCGGCGCGGCTTGCGCTTGCAGCCGTCCAGGCGGTCGGCGGCGTCCAGCGCGTCCTCGAGGCGGTCGGCCAGCGCCAGCAGCGCGCGCGCCTGCGGGTGGTCGTTGGGCGGCGCGAGCGCCAGGCGCAGGCGCCGCAGCGAGCGCCGCACGTCGGCCACCACGTCGTGCGAGGCGGCGCCCAGCCCCGCCAGCAGGCGCGCGCCGCCCGCCGCCGACAGCAGGCCCTGCAGCAGCGGCAGGAGGAGGGACTCACCACGCTCGCCGGCCTGCTCCGCGTCCGCCGCGCCCGCCGCCGCCAGCGCCTCCGTCACCGCACTCGTGCACGCTGTCACAGACAAAGCGAATAGGTACGGCCGTCCTACTGGCGGGTATTTTACATACCGTTTGGTAGGAAAGTAATTCTAAAATAATGAAGGAACCAGAGCATTGATTTTATTTTGGTTTTGCAAAAAAGTAATGAAATGATATTTGTTCATCAATATGATATATCCAAGATCAATTAACAATCATGCTAAATGCGGGAATTTATGGCAATAATGTTAAATAGAAAAATAAATATCTATAAATAAATATTAAGCTCTTTTACCTTCTTGTTCAGCCATGAGGGTTCGGATGCGCGCGCGCAGGCGGCGCCTCTGTTCGTAGTCACTGCACTCGTCCAACTACAATGTATTTTGTATATTAAAATATAATACCCAACAAAGGTACACCGCTATCTGTTAACTTGCAACTCCGTTTGCCAAAAAAATCTACCTCGTAATTAAAACCCGCCTCACCTACCTCAAATGTGACATATTATTTAGCGTTACTCTAATCTATACATATATACATATATAATAGTATTCAAAATTACTGCAATCATTACACGATTTGTTTCAACAAATCTTTAAAAAAATTGTGAACTACCAAAGTAAATATTTACTTAGGTATATTTTCTAACGTAATTATTATTTAAAGACTGATCATGGCCTTCAAGCAAATTAATAAGTAAACAAAGTACTACTCAGACAAAGAGCAGAAAATATTAAACTATGACAATATTTAATCAATAATAAAGTATAAATAAATATACACAAGCAATAAATATAAATAAATGGGTTTGCGCTTGTTAAAACTTCGTAGTGAGTGCCTCTGTGGAACATTTGTACAAAGCTCCGCTGATTAAAAATATTTATTAATTCCTTTTTTTTAGGATTCCGCTGTATCCCGTATATGGCATGCACTGCCCAACCTTAGAGGAATTGCGTGTTGAGTGGTAGAAGTCAACGTCTTGTTTTATTTCTTACTGGAGCTACAAAATAAAATATTTCAGTCCTACAAGTGGGAATCGAACCCACGACCGTCACATTTAAAATTAGATATTGTGCCGCTGCGCCACGACGTGTTCACGGACGTACAGTATGTACCGTCAACAAGTTGTAACCGCCCTGAAATTAGGATTTCTAAACTTATCCGCATTGTTGCTCGGGAAGAAAATATTTAAAAGTAAAAAATGAGGACTTTTTTCCAATAATCAAATTTACTTTTTTACTGTAAAAGTATATCAAACAGAGTTATAATTTGACTGATGTCTCAATTTTTTTTAAATGTATAAGAAAATGTTATGGAATAACAAAATATCTTAAGACCGTCGTGGGACATTGACGACAAAGATGATTGTGGGTTCGATACCCATTATGTTGAATGGTTATATGATCAAATTAAAATTATTGTCATTTTCCCTCTCTTGTTAACGCACGG
This sequence comes from Heliconius erato x Heliconius himera, assembly GCA_013421005.1. Taxonomy (NCBI): domain Eukaryota; kingdom Metazoa; phylum Arthropoda; class Insecta; order Lepidoptera; family Nymphalidae; genus Heliconius; species Heliconius erato x Heliconius himera. The sequence goes on along the minus strand of JAATLQ010028757.1, from coordinate 28,457 downwards.
CGTTGAATTCCGCTACTCAACACAGTGTTTCAAATTAAGGCGGAAATGTTTCCAGGTCTTCAATTGTAATTATACTTATATAAACAAAATGCTTACAACACTTACTTGTGTAACACCCAACATTATAATTTCTATCCACAAAAAAAATCACAACTTTATTACACCCGATATAAACTTTTAAGCTGTTTATAAAGTGTACATTTAAAATTCAACTTCATTTAATATTTTAATATTTAAAATATCTTCCTAAAAAGTTTTGATATTTAATGTTAATATTTATTGCGGCTACTGGTAAAGTGGTACCGGTGTGTCCACAGCGGCCACAACGCTTGTACTGTCCGCACAAACGGTATAAACTAATGACAGATAAGTATTGCAATTTCATTTTACAACTGCGGGCAATTTCACTTGGTGGTTTTTTTTTCGTCGATTACTTTCAATAATCTAAATAAAGTTGTAAGTTGCTTGTTTTTTTTTGTGTGAGAACCGTTTGGGTCGAGTGGTGGTATTTTTTTATTTTTTTTAAGCGAAGAAGCAACAGTGGTGGAGATTATAAAAAAAAATAATATATTTGAAAACATTTATTTCTTCTTAGCAATAAAGCGGTTATTGGTAAATTTGTATTTCAATCATGGCACAACATCTATTTTTTTCTGGTTCATGCTGCATCCCGCATATAGCAGGGTAGGTAGAGGGAATTAAGTGTTAGGATACTCTGATCTCCATGCATTATATGTTGAGTGGCGGAACTCAGCGCCTTTGTAGAGGGCTTATAATTTTTTTTTAAAATAATTTAATAAACTAACAGTAAATCATACTATAACTAAATATCATTTGTGCGTATCTCTGTACAGTTTTCACAATTAACCGTCCCCTCATTTCTACCGGAAGTGGAAACCGGAACTAACCACACTCAATAGCTCTTTGTTGCACACATTCAACACACAAAGTAAGATTTTGTCGCATTAAGTGTACTTCGACATGGTTTTAGTACTTAAATACTTTCTACCGTTACCTCTGTTTCACGTTGTTTGTTTTTTTTAAATAATTACTGAGCTTGACCTTTTTCGTTTTAGATAAAGATAATGAATGCAATTAAATATATTTTTTTATTCGATTTTTATTTAAAGGAATGTGCGATTTCTTTTAATGAGAACGCATTTTTTAGTTGAGTGTTGAAACCTATATAATTATGTGTTACATTTGATATTTTAAAACGATCTGGTGCTAATAGCGGGAGACCGAGGAGTTCAATAACCGCCGCATCTTATAAATTTAGTTTATATTCCAGTTTTAAGATTAATAAATATCTTTTACTAAGGCTATTTTAATGCAAATTCTATATGCAATAATTTTTTAGCTTCACCCTGTAACCCGCACTTACAAAGAAAGCAGAGGGAACCTGAGAACCTAGTATTAAGATACTCCGCTCCCCACTTTCCACCGCTGAATTCTTGAAGCATTGTGTGTTGAGTAGCGGTACTCAACACGCAATGCTTCAATCAATGCTTCAAAAAAAGTCATATGCATATTTTACTTTGAATGACAATGCAAGTTCAATGGCGGATCGAAAACAAAAGTTTTAGTACCGAAGATATGTAAGTTCACATCCGTTATGATACAAATATATTTTAACTAGCTTTTATATGCGGCTTTCCCTTGTGTTCAAATGGAAAACAATAATCAACAGTACTGTACAGTGGGTTACATCGAAACGATTAACGTGTATGTAATATACTCGTCGATATAGCCTTCCTCCATAAATTAACTATCAGTACAAAAATAAATACGAAAATAAAATCAATTCGAACTATTAGCTTAGCTGAGATTAGCGCAAACAAACCAAACGAACTCTACATTCATAGAGAGGGGTGAGTAACATTTATACCAATATATATAACGTGTTATGAAATAAAAGATAACTATAGTATGTATTGATAATACAAATAAAAGTACCAAAGATAAAATAAATGTATGAATCATAACTTAATGTCACTGTAGATTAGAAACTTAATAGAACGTGTACCGTTTAAGTGTTTATCAATTTACTATATATAATTAGTGTTGTGCTTATCGAGAGCGTCCCGTCGTCCCGTAATACCGGTTGATGACAAATTACGCGTCTGAGTGTGGCCTTTACTATTAGGATTTTACTTTCAAATGCTAGTTTTTTTTTATATATATGTTTTTTGCTACTTCGCGTATCTATAATATTGTGTAGTATTTTTTCTTGTTTTTCTTAATTTTTTTCGGCGTATTCATGAAAAGATAAATATATATATTTTTTAGAAAACGTATAAAAAATTGAACGTAGAGATATTTGAACCAGCGCCTCTTGGAAAATGTCCAAGCGCTCTAACCGCTAAATATCAAGAACGTGTGGCTTAGCGATTTTTCTTTCCTAAGTGTGGAATAACACTTTAATATGGTTAAAAATAAATAAATATAATACCTACGTTATTTTAGCTTGTACTTATATTAAATTTTTGTAATTATATTAATGTTCTAATATTATAATTATATTAATAGATATCCTTAAGATAACTTTAAAAAAAAATATTTCTAAAGGATATTCGTGCACCGCTGCCAGCATGTTCGCAAACGGTACTTCTAAATGAAAGTGCCAACTAAAACACATAAACAATATGTCGTTAGTGTGAACTATGAAGCGGAGACGTCTCCGTGTTGCGACTAAAGTGTCAGTCATCGTGACTCAGGGCGTCTCTCAATGACTCGGCGTTTGACAAACAAAGTGAGTTTAGCCGTCTTTCTGTATACCATATAATTCTTATTCCTGCATAAATAAATAAAATTTTATTTAGACTTTTTTATCTAAATACAATAATGATAGATGTCACGGTGGCGGTGGCAGCGGCATGGCGTCTGACTATAAACGCGACGGTCGTGGGTTCAACGGTTATGAATTATTTTTATTTTATCGTTGTGGTAAAAAGATAAAGCTCGGCTTTCCGTCACTCAACGAGTAAAACGACGACAACAACGAGTAAAATTAATTGGAAAGTCGGCAACGAAGTGTTTTAGCACTAGGTTTCCTTTATATGCGGGAAACAACGTGTGGCTAAAAAAAAGAAAGTGTAATGAATATATTATTCATGAAATATGAGGCCGGTCGTGGCGCAGCGGCACGAGGTGTAGCTGCAAAACCGACTGGTTGTGGGTTCGATCCCCACTCGAGGAGATGAAATATTTACTTAAATTTATATTTCCATTTCTTCGCTCTGGTGTCGAGGTTAAGCGCGGCGTTGAGTTCTGCCACTCAACACGCAATGCCTCCAGAATTCGGCAGAAAGTGGGGAACGGAGTGTCTTAACACTAAGTTCCCTCTGCCTACCCTGCTGTGTGCGGGATACAGCGTGAAGCTAATTTAATTTAATTTTATTTAAATATTTCGTAATAGTACTAGCAAGAGTTATTCCGTTTGTGTTGGCAACTTATGGAAATGACTATTTTGGAACTTTTCTTACCATATTTAAAACGTTGACTCTGAATCCATAATTACTACATCGTTTAAATGTTTGTAAATAAAAATAAACAGTTTCCGAAACCCTCTTATATTTTTAAAATTCGGTAATAATGTGTATGTAATTTGATATTCCATCATTAATAAATATTCATGGATATAACTTATATTAATATACTCACAAGTTTGCGTAAAACACGCTCGTCCCAGCACTGGTCGATATCGAACTCCTCTACCCGGCGGCTGCTGGTCACCTTGCCACCACTGCTCTGTACGGTTTCCTGGTGACAAACATTATGAATTATATTATTTCTTTTTAATTTAGTTTTTATTATTCAATTTTATTATTTAATTTGACGGTCCGTATTATCTGGCAAAAAAAATATTTGGTTGTTTTAAGTAGTTAAGTTGACAATACAATATTAATATGTTATATGGTATCCTCGGTCTGGTCTACATGGTGTAACCCTTCAGAGTTACTAGAAAACCATTTGAGGTTAGGTTCAAATAATTTATAGCTCCGAGCATATTTGTACATACATTTATATGTGCGTGTTACGTATTTGTCGGATTTAAAGAGAAGCAGAGAGAAAATAGTGTTAAGATACCGCGTTCTCCGCGTAGTAATACTATTGATATAAAGGGTGGATAATGAGAAAAACTGCTTTTTTTTTATTAAAATATGATTATTTTGTTTTTAAATGTTATAATTTTTTTTTATATACTTTTCTAAATCTTTTTAAAAGAATATAACATATTTACACGAAGCGACAAAGGTGTGTAAGAAATATTCAATAGTAGCAAAGGCCTTGTCACGGCTGTCCGAGGTCGCCCTTCAAGTTGACAGTTCTATTAATAAATGGATATTTCTCTAGCTGTGACTCATTCGATATTTTAACCCTTTATTTTTTTAAACGTTGTAGAAAAAGTAAATTATGTACGAAAGTAAAAAAATGGAATTAAATTAGATTCAGATCTTAGTACTCGTTTTATTATGTTCTAGTTAGGATAAAATAAATAAATTCACATTTTTTTCCACCTAGCAGAGTAGGTAGTGAGAATCTTGTATCACTATACTTTTATATCACTATACTTTTCATTCGGGTTCGAGAGAGTCTTGCTTGACAATGAAAACATAAAGTAATTTAATAGAAAAATATTTGACAAGAAATGTCAAGCAAATTATAGATTTAACTATTACTATTAGTTGCAGGTACGTCGCACAATAGTTTTACAATTTATTGAGATTATTTATAGTATTAGAAAATATATATTTTTAAATATTACCAACCAAAATGTCTGATAATGATAAAACAGATAAAGTTTAGATTTATACAAATAACACGGTAACAAGGCAAAGCGCGGCGTTAAGTTCCTCCACTCAATACGCAATGCTTCCGAAGTTCGGCAGAAACCGAGATACAGAAGTGTCTTAATGGGAACGGAGTGTCCTAACACGAGGTTCTTAATTGCCTCTACCTACCCTAGCAGGGTGTGTGGGATACTGCATAAAATTAAAAAAATACGGTTAATAAAAAAATCTTCTTTACTTCACGTTAAATGACAAAATAACCTTAATACTAGAAGAAATTAAGAGAAAAATAGTGGCAAGTGGCGCTAGATCCCGACATTCTTTCGTGGGCGGTGTTCATAACAAGTCATAAATACGTCCCCACTCGCAGCGGACCTTGAGACCGATATACTGTCTGTGAGTGTGGACTTGTGGAACACTTGGAAATTTTTATAACCCAGAAGATATCGGATTAACGCGGAATAAACGCGGCGTCCCGTTAGATATGAGATCAGTTTTAAAAATACTGTTATAAATTTTAGTAATTAAATACTTTAAAATATTATAGGACAGTGACTTTTACTGGAAGCCAGATGAAAATACTTTCTCGATAAATGGAACTTTAGGACACATATTGTTGTTTAATTCACTGGAATAGTTCCTGAAACTAGAATGCTCAATCAAACTTTTCACTTTTATATTTACCTTAAGTCTTTTCCCTATATAGCAGGGAAGGCTTATTTCTGCCTTCCCTGCTATAGTTTTTAAGAATTGCAAGAGACATTGCGTGTTGTGTGACGTAACACAACGCCACATCTTGCCAGTTAAGATCGATCGAATCGAATCGAACCCACAAGCACCGTGCTTACAGTCATGCTAACCTACCGCGCCACAGCCTCCAGAAAATTGATCAATTATCAAATAATATTATAATCAGCTGTCTTTGTCACATGGGTATCCTTTGTGATAATATTTGATAGTAAAGCTTTGTGATAAAAGCATATAGGGTAAAAGTCAATTGACTAGAGCATTTGGATAGATTCCAAGGAGCGTGGGTTCAAATACGGCTTCATTCAAATCTCAGTGAATACTATGGCAATTTATAATTTAAAATTTGTGAATAGTAGATATTTTTAAATATTTAAGTATAGCGAGATAAACGTGACAGTATATAGTAGCTAATATTGTAGAATCTATTCACATTCGGGGAAATGAAATATAAAATATTTTCATTTCTTCTTTCTGGTAATAGGGCAAGAGCGGTGATGAGTTCCCCCACTCAACACCACCAAAATTCGGCGTATTGTGGCCAATGGAAATGTCTAAATGGAGGCGGAATATGTCCACATTAGGTTCCCATTTTCCCTCTGCTCACCCTGCAATGTGCGGGAAACATAAATGTAAATAACATTTAATACAATATGCATAATATATACATATGTATTTGTTTGTCGTTTCGTTCCCAAATAACGCCAGAAGACGCGCGCCAAATATACATGGTGAGTCACGCCGCGGCATAGTTCACGTGCCCAATAAGGGCTGCTTTCCAACGCTATGCAACAAAACGATCGCTTTTTGTGTCTGCAGAAGAGTCTTACTTGTTGTTTTATAAATTAATTTGGGAAACTTTCTGTAAATGTTGGCGGATGTACTGGTACATTGTGGAACTAAGGTTAAAAATAAGACTGTAACAAAATATGTAAAAGTAACGCGAATTTCTTTTTGATGTGATAGTTTCAAATGTGACGTGGATTATGTAGATTTATGAAGTATTTTTACGAACCGAATAGAAAAAGAGACGGTGAGTGTCAGTAAATCGCACTGAACTTTCTGTTTAAAATAAAAATACTACCTATAGCTCTATTATCAGTTTTAATAGATATCTATAGTTAGTATACACTGAATTTAGCCGGTGAGCAGAATGAAGCAAACGAATTAGAGAAATTGAGTAGGATTAAATGACGGAAATCAATGTCGCGATTTGTCTTCGCATAGTGAGAAAATAAAAATAATTTATTCTCCCAAGGAGATCAAAATGGAGCCCATAACTTTCACATTTTCAGTCAGTGTTCATCTTAATACTTCTATACATGTACATAGTACATACTCATTCATGGAAACAATTAAAACATTAATTGATGTCTCGAAAACAATTGTGAGGTCAATGTCATTGAAAAATATGCTTCTGTACTAAAAAGGAATCATTCCTTTAAGCTTAACCATTTAATGTTAGTTGAAATTAATTACAAAAAAAATTCTCGTTTTTTCCTAAAAAGAAGGTAGGAGGGGTTCTAGTATTAAGACACTTCGTACTCCACATTCCGACCAATTTACCGAAACAATGTAATGGCGGAACTGAACGCGCTAATTAATTGTTAAATAACATCGTTTTCAAAATGTAACTTATGTGAGTATTAAATACGCGAAAAGAAACCTAACCTATACCTCTGTTGACAGGTATAAAGAAACGGAAAAAGACAAATATACACGGATCGTTCGTGTAGAAGAGCAGTGGGCCACATTTTTGGCAGGTCACCGGGCGGTATCGAGCCGGCGAAAATAGTAGCGTACAATGCGCCCGCCCCGCGCATCTAACATTAGATGTTAGATCATTGGACAAAATGCAGCGATGGTTTACATTTATAAAATTGGGGATTTAGAAACAGCAGGGTAGACAGAGGGTATAGCATAGTTAAGACACTATGTTCCCCAATTTCCATCGAATTCTGGAGGCATTGGGTGTTGAGTGGCAGAACTCAACGCCGCGTTTTGCCTCGACACTAGAGTGAAGAAAAGGAATATTTCACTTCAATTTAAAAAAATATTTCATTTCCTCGAGTGGGGATCGAGCTCACAACCAATTGCATTTGCAGTCACACTTTTGTGACAACGCTTCACTCAAAAGGGGGAAAAGATGGAAAAAAATACTTATTTTAGAAAATATTCATTAATTATGAGTGTAAGCAAAGTTTTTTTAAAAATATTTATATGTCGTTTCTTATTATAATAGAGTTTTGTTTTATCAGCGACATTTCGCTTAGTATCACACTGTATCACGCACATACTAAGATAATGAAAAACTGAATGTTAAGAAACTGCAATTGGTACGCACCGTCCAGGTCTCAAATGTTAAATTTGGGAATTTAATTTGAAAAAAAAATCACGGTAGCTGTTTTCTTGACAGACTTTACACTTAATTCAGAAACCGCACAATTCCAAAAACCCAAATATTTCTAACAATTACTAAATATATTACATAAGCTTAAAAACAAACTAGACTAGGTGAGTAGGAAGAGGTGCTGTGCACAGGTGACATCTGTACCAGAAACAAAGGGCGGGCGGTCTGGCCGCGCGCCAGGTGGGTCGACAGATTGATAGCATTACGTTATTGTAGATAGAAGACGATCGTATTTAATTATTATGTAAACGATTTCGATGAGTTTAACGTGTAACAGAGAATACAATATGCATTACATAAAGAGCTTATTATGATTTAAAATACATGAATAAATATAGTAATTATTTTTTTTTAGCGATGCCTTAAACATGGATTTGTTTATATTAATATGAAATAAGACACTTTCCTTCAATTTATAGAGTTATTTATAAAAAAGGCGAGAACCAAAGTGCTTTATTATTTTACATAGACGCTAGACATGTGAAAAAATAACACTTTGAATTATATTATTTTGAATGAATTTGCCGTGCATATCTTTATTTAATTTAAAATTATCTAAAATTGTATAAAACAAACGTGTTATTATATCTTGTATCGTATAAATCAAATATGAATAATAAAGAAAACGTAAAGGTACTCTTACGAAAAGCATTATCTTTACTCATAACATATTTCTCGGAGTTGATAATATCTATATTTAATATTTACTTGTTACTTGGAAAGATTATCGATGTATGAATATCAATAATAGTAGCAGACGCTACTACCCGCTAACAATCAATATTGAATATGTATAAATATATACTTATATACGTAATGTCTTTTAGGTACGGTAGTAACTAGAAAGAAACGAAATTATTAGTAATAATTATAAGACATTTCGTTTCACAATTTAGATTTTCGAGATATTGCGTGATGAGTGGCGGAACCGAACGCCACACTTTGTCTATTAAAGGTCCAGGACCGAACACAGTGTGTGCGAGATATAAAGACAAAAAAAATATTGTCACATAGCTTTTTACTTATGTATGTGCGTCAACTAATATTTCGCATGGAAACTCAAGTTAGTCATTGCCTCAAATGTAAAGTTAAATAAACAGAAAATTAGAACCACTAAGATTATACAAACGTATTGTAATTGACGCCTCCTTTGTTTAAATATATTTCTCTAAATTCTTAAGTTTCTGTAGAGAAAGTTGGTTTAATTAGTAAATATTTGATGTATATAACTGTTTAATGATTTAACAGTTTTTTTTTTAAGAAAAGGAGACGCCTTTGTAGCACAGTGAGCTGTAAACGCAACAGTTATGGGTTTAATTTCCACTCAAAGTGTCTATATTTAATTTGTTTTCATTTCCCAGCTCTGGTAGACGAAGCGCGGTATTCAGTTCCGTCAGACAACATGCGATTGTGTAGCGGATTAAATCTAAAATAATCGACAGTGTGTAGCGAACGGAGTGCCTTAACACTAATTTTCCTATTCTGGTAGACGTAAAAAAGCATTAAAAACCAATGGGCATAGTGAATCCGCTTATTTGTCTGTCGCATGTAGAGTCAAACAATTTAAATGCGATATATTGTTTGTTTTTCATACTAATTCATAGAATTCCGCATAGTGCAAGTCAACGCTCATATGCCCATGTAGAGCACCGCACTGTCATTATAGCGTGAAAGATATAATTTGCGCCACATCGCAAGCGGGACGACGCTAACGAGCGTTTGTAAATTGCCCCAATAATAATGTATTTTGTTGTATAAATTGTTATAGCTTTTCTATTTAACGGTACCTTTGGAAAATTTCTTTTTAAATACTGTTAAATAGAGTATAAAAAATATAATATAATGTAATATAAGGCTGGGTTTATAAATTATGTTTTGGTATAAGTTTAGTATGTTAGCGTAATATTTAAAGTTTCATGTTTTATTAGCTTCATGCTTTATCGCGCTTATCCTGTTGATAAGCAGTGAAAACATTAAGACACCTCTTTCTCTGCTTTTCGCTCATTTCCTTGACCCCTATATATTTCAAATATATAGACATTCTCATGAATCCCGGCACGACAATATTGCAAAATATTTATATTTATAAAGAAAACAAAGTGACCTATTTATACTGTCTTCGTATTTTAGCACAAGACGAGGAAGGGAAAGCCAACCTTGGCGTTTTCGTGGAAAGCCCGACGCACGTCCAAATCTGGCGTAGAGGCCTGAGGTCGTTAGCTGCGCACGCGTCGCTTGGCACTGTACCAGCGATATTTAGATGTTCTAACTTTTATTGCCATTTGTGGATAAACAAAGTACTATTTTTATTATTATTATAAAAAAAGGAGAGTTTGTTTGAACTTGCCAATCTCAAAAACTACTTCGGTTGTAATTTGAAAAATATTTTAGTGTTGGATAGTCCTTTTATCGAAGATATTACATCACTGTAATAGTGTCGATGAAACTCAGTGTACCTGCAGTCAGATTACCGGGCACTTAGAATCTATCATATAAAACTCTTCATTATACCCATTATACGTATTGATATGCTAATAAAATACAATTGAACATATGTAAATATCAATATACACTTTATTCACGAGAGTCACGATACGTGGTTGTAGCGACCAGCAGAGACGGCGTCCGTGTTCTGACGTCACGCGCGTATTTCTGGACTGTCGGAACAAACGCAGACAATGATTTGCTAATATTTAATTGCGTCATGAAGAAAGTGGTAAACGACACTGTATGTATGTAAAGTATAACAAAAATTGAAAAGAAATTCACACGCTCTCTATTGTAGCCTTAGTGGTTGATATATGAATTGGTATTTTTGTGAAAAGGGCATAGCTGAATATCTTAGCCTATAAAAATAATGGTTCTCATTGAAACAGAACTAGTTTGTATTATAGTTATTATATCATTAATTTAATTATTGATATTGATAATGATGTATAGTTCATGCTCGATAATAAATAAAACAAATATAATTTCTAAACTGGTAATTGTAAATAAGAAACTATTTGTTATATTTATTGCTTACTTGGAACGCAAAAACTGATGAATAGACTTGCTAGCTAGCTTTGCTAGATTTAGAGACAGATTGAAATATACAGTAAGAAATTAAGCAAATTCCATCTAGGATTTCAAAGTATTAGGCTCTTCGTAGCTTACGGCGTGAAATATTAAGAGTAAAAAATTCCACTTCGTCAGATATTTGAAGTATTTGACCCACATCTAGAGTATATTTAGATCGAAGTTTTGTTATTATTAGACAAGCGTACGCTCCATACTTTGTTTACATGATTGACCAAAGCTCCGTAACGTGCTGATATTTTTGTTTTATACACATTATTTTAATACTACGCGATGATTTGTTAAAATTTCAAATTAGAAAGTGTAGAAATTTTGTAAAACTCCAGAGACACCAAACATATTAATAAGACGAATGTGATGAACTCGATATGTTTACTAGTAGGCAGTCTAAGATTCTATCGGCCATTTTCTAATTCCATCATCAGACCAGCCCGAAGGTACCGGTATTGTATTATCACTTAATCTAAATAGAATTGTCAAGTTTCAGGATGATACAACAACTAGAAGTGCGTGTAATTCAGATCTTTAGATTTTATTTAATTAGTAATAGTACATACAGCTCCACCTAATAAAAGCGTGTTAATAAATGTTGTTTGGAGTCTGTAACGAAAGACGTTTTTTTTATTTCTCTTTATAAAAATCTATTATATTTAAAATTAAGTAGAGCTTTATATGTACTGGGGTAAATTAAGATTTGGCATGTACATATGTAGGTAGGTTTAAAAATGTATGGTAGCTACGGAAACGGGAAAATAATTATAAATTCCATAAACATTGGAAAGTTCACAGTCAATGACGCAGAAACATTTTATTTGTGTATATAAATCACAAATATATGCTATGTACATTCGGAAATATTTATGTAGCACAAATAAACAAAGTAGAGTCGCAGGAAATATAAATACTGGATGACGTTAGTACCAGCACGTGCTATAGCATCTCTACACATGATCACAGATTGTCAATTGTTTCTGCTTTTTCAAGATGAAGGTTGAAAGATGTTACTTTTTATTGATCATATAATTGTTTTATCTAAATTTGGATAGCGGGTTTTATTCTATGTCTTTTGCATTAAGGAGAATGGAGATTTTTTTTGTTGTATTCCCTTTTATTTTAAGGACGTAATGATATATACGATATACATCTCTCATACTATCAGAAGAAGCAAGAGAGAGGATCTTGGGTGAAAATAAACTCACTATCATCGTGTATGCAATGATATCACTTTAGGTATCCATGTATTTGAGGTAGGCAGAGGCAATCTAGTATTAAATAACTCCGTTCATCACGCTCCGACCAATTTTCCAGACATTGCGTGATGACTGCCATTTATATATATATTACTTCCGTTATTATTGAAAAATGCAAATCGAAAATGACCTTTTAGTATAATTATATACATAAAGTCCTCGTGTGACAGTCCGTCTGTCGTCACATACCCTCGGTCTCAGTCCAAGAGCCGAGGCCACGTTTTGCAACACTCAAGACGCAGCAAGTACCGAAAATAATAGCGACACTTCACAATAGATTTCCGCTCCAAAAATTATGTCGCTCTTATGTCACGGCGTCATAAAAAATACTACTTTGTAAGTTTATGTGTTGAAAGTGCCTTTTTTATAATCGTCTGTGATGTTTTTTTTATATTTGATGAGAAGTAGGTTAGCATTAATAAGTACATCAAATGTTAAACATATATTTCAGACTTCAATTAAATAATAAAAAGGCTGAAAATATTGTTTTCTTTTATATATTTTTAACTTTATTTTTAATTTTTCCCGTGAAAAATTAAAAATAATGTTAAAAATGTATTGGTGTTTAAAAAAGGGAAATAGGAAGTCCATCCACTGTACAAATTATAATAAATAGACAATATAACAAGGCCGTCGTGGCACATTGCGACAATGTCCGATTGTAAACGCAATAGTTATGGGTTCAATCCCCGCTCGGAGGAATGAATATACACAAATTATAATTTTATTTCCCCGCCCCGGTAACCACGTCACTCAACACGTAAATGTCTCGACAATTGGGTGAAAAGTTGGGAGCTCAGTATCTTAACACTAGACTCTACATCCTCACTCTGCTATATGCGGGTTACAGCGTGAAGCTGCTTCACATAGTGTAATGTTATAATATTTATTTATTATATATACACATATGCCCATAGTGAAAATTATTTGTATAAAATGTATTATTTATTGTATGTATTATTATGTATAGCGCTAAATATGGTGCCACGGTGAGATTATGCGGTTTGTAACAGTAAACTTATACTGTATCTCATTTCCTTTCTTCCACGTCCTATTAAATGTCCGTCCATCCGTGATGCATTTACACTGTGCATGATTTGCTGTAATTATATTTTTTTTCAGCTACACGCTAGCTTAACCTAGTGTTAAGACACTCCGCTGCCGCTTTCCGCCGAATACTGCATGCAATGAGTGTTCTGTGATGGAACTAAACGCTGTGCTTTGCTTCGAGACCAGGAAATGAAAATATTTCATTTTCTCGTGTGGGAATCGAACCCACAGCCTGTGGCGTTTACAGTCACACGCTTGTGCCTCTGCGCCACGACTGGCCTCGCAATGTAATTATGTTGCTGTTTATGTGTTTAATTATATAAAACTCTTCCGTTACTGTGTGAAGTCGTGAGTTTTCTTAAAGAGTGTAGGGGAGCATTAAAACATAGTTTCACTTCACGAAATATCTACAGTAATTTGAAAATTTTAATTTCTTTATCAACAAAAGAGAAATTATATAGAATAAATTCTCAAAATATTTAGAAATTGTTCATATTGGGTTCCCTGTATAGTATCTATTTTTTTTAAAGAAAAGTAATTATTTAGTGTGGAGGAAACCTAGTGTTAAGGCACGCACCGTCTAATTTTCGAGACATTGCATGTTGTGTTGCGTATGCGCATAGGCAGAGGGAACGTAATATTAAGACATTCGGTTCCGCACTTTCCGCCGAATTTTCGAGGTATTGTCTGTCGAGTGGCGCAACTCTACACCGCGCTTTGCCTTATTACCGAGCGAGGACATTAAAATATTAAATGTTCAATTCCCCGAGTAGGGATTGAACCCACAACCGTTGCATTTACTGTCGCACTTATGCCACAGTGGCCTGAATTTTAATTATTAATAGGTATATATAGAAAAATAAAAGCTTACCACCAAAAATAGTTCAGCCGACGACAATTAATCCTCAAAAACACTACAACAAGATAGCAGTCACCACTAGTTTTACCAAATAAATGGCTATATATATACTTATACGTATATATAAAATATTATATAAATATATACGTCTGTATGCAATGGGCACCGTCCAGAGCGGCTGCTGGGAACTGACTGCGTGTAACTCGTATTTTGACGTCACCGAACCAAATATAGAGGCGGGAACGATTTAAGCAAATTTTCATCCGAGAAATATGTATTTGGGATAAAATAAGATTTATTTTCCTGTAAAATTGTTACGTATTGGTGAAAAGTTTAGGTTATTTTTGCCGGCGGCGATTTTCTTCCACACGCGTGTCTTAAAACGGCAACGGTAGCTTTGTTTATTAGATGATAGTCGAATTGGATAAATACTTATTTGTATTATATGAGCCACTATGACCAGGCAAGGCAAAGCGTAGCGTTAAGTTCTGCTACTCAAAACTCAATACTTCGAGAGAATTAAAGGGTACGTAGGAAACGGAGTGTCTTAACACTAGGTCTCCTCTGCAATGGTAGATTGGTTTACTAGCTGATAGTAGTGTTCTATAAAGACGCCTTATTACTACTACTAGTCCTAAACTACTAGTCTACTAGTACTAGTCTGGATAAAAAGTGGCGTTCGGTTCCGTCACTTGACGATCTCGAAAATTGGACGATAGATATATATACATAATAGTAGAGTTCTATAAATGCGTCTTATTCTCATTAACTGCGTCGATATTTTGATTGTAACGTATTAAGCATGTGACTTTTAGTTGTTTATATTATTTTTGTTTATTGTCAGAGAAAAATATTTTTAAGACAAAGATTTATTGCATACAAGACGTCGACTACAACTTAGTTTGAATGGACTTTAAGATGTAAAAGGGAAAAACTCCGTGGATTGTTCCCTAGGGGAATTCCGAGAAATCTTCTTTTAGTTCTTCCCTACACTCCCTCTTCTACTTTTAAGACAAGTTAGTAAAGCCACTCGTGGCGCATTAGCAGCAGCATGTGACGACATGTGAAACATGTTATGGGTTCGATTCCCACTCTAGTAAATAAAATATTTCATATTTTAATTTCCTCGCTCTGGTAACGGGCCAAAGCGCGGTGTTGAGTTTCAACACGCAATGCCTGTAGAATTAGGCAAAAAGTGTATAACTAGAAGTATCGTAATGCCACGTAAACGGCGTACACTAGGTTCCTTCTGCCTATCCTGATGTGTGCGGGATACAGCGTGACGCTAAAAAAAGACAGTTATTACACAGAAATGTGCATTCTAGACGTAGTGTCTCTTGAACCAGATGCACTTAAACTTGGCTCGCATCCAATCCCTACATCTGAAACCCTTTTCCGTAAACACTTGTGATGCCAATTTAACATCTGACAAGTCATCATTTAAGTGCAATGTGCATTAAGCTAAATGATATTATAAGTTAGATATTCTTATATATGTACTTATATTAGACTAGCTTTTAATATTTGCTGATATATCTTGAAATTCTTACAAAGACAGGAAAAATGGAGGTTTTGCATTTTACGTCCTAAAGTCGATGCAAGCAAACTTGTGAGTGTTGTTATTTGTCCTGTTACCAGAACTGAGAAATAAAAATAAGTAATAGCCCCCGAGTGGAATTAAGCCCGTAACTGTCGCGTTTAACTCTGTTCTTTTTTTTATAGCTTCACGCTGTATCCTGCACATAGCAGGGCGTGTAAAGGGAACCAGGGAAACTAGTGTTACCACACACCGTTCTCATTAAGAGACTTCCATTCTCTACTTTCCATTGAGATTGCGTTTTGACTGGCGGAACTCAACGCTGCTTTGCGTGGTTACTAGAGAGAAGAAATGAAAATAATAACTATTTCATTCTCCCGAGTCGTAATCGAACTCACAACCATTACATTTACGTGACGTGCACGATGGTGACCATGCGTCACGAAGGCCTCAAACCATATTTAAACTCTAATAACCGTTTAGCACTAATCTGGATATTTAATTTAAATAAAATTAGGTTTCTGTTACCAATATTTATGTGGTTTTTAGATGAAACGTCGGGAAGAGAGCCAAGTACAGTACTACAGATTATTTTGATCGGTACGTTGACTTGTGTTGCAGAACTGCGACACGCGTTTTGTTCCACGTGAATATTATTATTTATGTATAGTTATAGGACTAAGTATACAGAAAAATATGGTATCATGAAGCTGGTTTGATGATGGAGTCAGGATCTTTATAATGGCGTACTTCAGAGGTTACTAGCAAACCACTCGAGTTTAGCGCCTTATAATTTAGAAATCTGAGTACATTCTATGGCACTTGGTCTCTACCAGTTACTACAACTACACTCGAGTGGAATAAAAAAAAGAACTCTTTTTTCTCTTAAAGAGAGTTCTTTTGTTTATTTAACTACTTTACTATATACTTCTATTATTTTTTTATTTTCCGCATAAAGCACGGGCAGGCAGGGAGACTTTAACCCAGTGTTGTTACTCCGTTGTATACGGAACTAAATATGATTTACGTGTCTACTCTCAACAAGATATATTATACAATTATATATAAATACTGTAAAGCGTTATCATTAAACATATTCGCGGCGGGCGTTGAATAAACTCCATTAAAACGTCATATTAATCAATTTGATGCTTATGTTTTGAAGCCGCGAAGGCCGGGGCGCTCTTGGTAATGAAATATGGTTTAGCCCTTTAATCTTAGATATTTATTTGGTTTTATATGCGACTACGCCTGCGAGACCAAACAGGAATACTTTATAGTTATGTATGACACATGACACAATATAAGTGTCCGAGATAACTGTGGCCGCAGGTACAGTGAGTTACATAGAAACGATTGACGTAATGTTATATTGCCTATGGCCTTCTACGATAAATTAACAAATTAATAAAAAATATTTTTCAATTCCTTGTAGTAGTTCCTGAGATTGGTGCGTTAAACCAAATAGACTCTTTAGCTCTAATATGCCAGTAAACGTAATAATACTTGATTGATGTGTATAGGTTTAGCAATTATCAATAATTCCATACAGTGTACATGGAACACTCAACTAAGATGTTTCTTTGGATTTTTGAGCTTCAAATATTTTTGTTTAATAAATTTCTTCAAGTGAATTATAAAATTGTGTATTCATACCAGATATTCCGCATTTTTTCAGAATTATATAATTTAGACTAAACAAAGTCCATAGTAAATCATTCTAATATAAACTAACCTGTTTAACCACGACTTTGCCGGAGGGTTTCTCCGTGACGTAGCTCTGCATGCCCGCCATCAGGACAGTGGCTCCGAGGAACTTGTTCAATAAAGCACGGGCCTCTGTGTCAGCGTTGGTGTCGCCTTCTTCTATCACTGTTGAAAAATGTATTATGTTTACTGGCGTGCGGCTTCGCCCGCGTTGTCAAATAAGGAAGTCTTGTAGGACAGTGCGAACTCTGACCGCATATATAATAAGTATATCGAACCGATTATCGTGATATAATAGTCTATAAGCCTTTCTCGATATAAATAATATAATAATAATTTATCAATTCAACCAAAAATTGAGATTAGTGCGTTTAATATTATGCAATATTTAAATTGTACTTAATTATTGAAATACGCCATGTTTTATTAGGAATATATACATACGTATAATAAAAACAAAGTAAATTAATTTCCATTATCAATAGATAGTATAATGTAACTGCACTTATTATTTAATAAATTATGAAGAAAAAATAATATACATAATATAGAAATAATATCATAATAAATATATAATATATATTTTTTTAAATGTAAACGTTTCAAATGTAATGATTTGTATTATGTTTTGGATATCTTTTTTGAACTGATGTGTATAATTTTGTTAAAACAAAATGTCCAACACGCGTCTCACAGCATGCGCAAAAAGTTAGATTTTGCACTAGCATTAGCATTACTATATATATATATTTACTTTGGAGCGCTGCCAGGAAAATGAAATAAGCAATTTCAATGAAATATTATTTAAAAATATTAACTAAAATCTCATTAAGATATGATTCTTCTAGAACTTTCTCTTTAATTAATTAAAATACGTGTATTTTTTTATAAAAGTGTACACGTCTGTACAATATACGCGACAAGAACTTTTTTCTGTTTTTAAAAGTAGAACGTATCGTATCGACTGATAGTTTGTGACAACAGTCATTCTGCCTACTTAATAATATTTTAAAAAGTAAAATAAAGCTATGAAAATTATTTAAATGTACACATATACCGATAAAAATAATGTACCTAACATTATTTTTATCGGTAATATATTTTTGCTCTAAGAGACCATCGTAAACGCGATGGTTGTATAATAGAACGGAGTGTCTTCACTCTAGGTCCTCTGTACTCCGCAATGTGGGATGTAGCAATAAAATATTTTACCTATATCAGCATTCTTCATTCTCGTAAGAATATCTTGTACCCCGGTGACCTTAGTAGAGCTGTCGAGGAAGGATCGCTCTTGACCATGCGAGTGTCCTGTTCTGGTGGTGGTAGTGGTCGTGGTCTTCACACCGTCATTTACTTGTTCTGTGGTCGTAGTGGTCACTATTTCTTCATCAGACCCCAGGCTTTGTTCACTGTCTGTCCGAGTGAGGCCTTGGGAAGAAAAATGTTAGGTTGTAGGCATAAAATTGTAATTAAAATACAAAAAAGTAATAATAATATAATAAACAGTGTAATTGTAATTTAACAAGAATTGTGTTTTAATTTATCGACCGCTCAATACTTATACCAGTCATGGCACAATGTCATAAGTGTGAAATATCTAATATTCCATTTACTCGCTCTTGTAACAAAGCGTAGCGCGGCGTTGAGTTCCACTACTCAACGTGAACAAAAATCATCAAGAAAATTCACTTTTACATGCAAGGGCTTTTATATCATAATATGCATATTACTAACACAATGTTAAAGGTCGTCAGTCTGTAAACTGATGAGTGAGTTCGATTCCATTTAGCGGGAGGAAATTGTTTTTATTTCGTCGCTGTGTTATATAAGCGCGGCGTTAAGTTCTAAAAGTTAAAACATTACCAGCATCGCTCGATACGTTGTCCTTCATAGTGGAGGTGCGCAGGATGAGACCAGCCTTGGGGTACACGTGGCGTTCGGTTTTAGATGTTTCACCTTTCATAACAGAAAGAAATGTAAATTCAATTTTAACTCAACTACTTATTTAACTTAGATTTAAAATATTGTATATATTTTGTTGTATTTGTATGTTTTGTGTGCAATATTCTATTCTATTCTATGAACTAGCCGTATAATGTATAATGGTCCAGCCGCCGGTCGCCGCGCAACTTTAAATTATTTACATTTTTGATTTTTTACGTCTGTTTTTATATTTTTTTCACAATATTACAAGTTAACGATTCACGTCAAATTAGTTCAAGACTGAATCATTTTCTTCCTACAACGTCCATATAAGTGTGCAACTGGGTGAAAATGTGAGGAACTTGTTTAAATGCATCGCGCGTACAGAATACGTGGTCAATGAGTGTGTTATGACGTCGATAATTATATTACAGTAATATGGAAAATCACAGATATGTCACATATACTGAGTAGGAATTGAACCTGATACCATACAGATCTTCTATGTACAGACAGCGACAAGTCACAATTTTGTTATATGTATAGATATGTATTACATGTTTGAGCAGGCACAGCGTTTGGCTGTAACACGAAGGTTGTGAGTTCGATTCCCACTCGGGAATGAATCAGTTTCATTTCCTCGTCAATTTTTCGAAAATTTGATAGTATGTAGAGAACAGAGTGTTTTAACACTAGGTTCCTCAGCCTAACCTGCTGTATACGGGATACAGCGAGAAGCCAAAAAATTAACTTACTTGCACTTTTAATGTATTTTTCAGTAAGCGATTTCACCGAACTCTGTCGCACGGTCTTCTTGTCTTCTCTTTTATCAAACTTTTCTCTGTCCCTTCTTTCCATGCCAACTTTTTTGTCTTTTTCACTGTGAATTTTGGTAGTTTGCTTAATAGATTCCTTGTCAGATTTCATTTGTTTGAGATCACGGCTTTCATGTGTTTCTGCTTCTGCGCTCTTGTCTTGTACATGTATAACGTTATTTACATTAACTAATTTCTCATTTTGAATGAAGTCGTCGGATGTTTCAAAATTGCTCGTGGTGACCCTACTGTCTGTCACGCGGCGATCGCTGTGTGTGAACTGGTCCAGAACTGCACGTTCTTCTTTCTGTATTTTGTGAATGGAATACATTATTTTACACATCATTAATAATCAAGAGGCTTTCGTGGCGCAGCACAGCGTGCAAGTGTAAACGTTACGGTTGAGAGTTCGAATCCTACTCTGGGAATTAATAATTATTTTAATTTCCTCGCTTTGGTAACAAGAGTTCGGCGTTGAGTTCCACCAGTCAAAGTTTCGAAGTAATGTGTCAACATTGTGTCAACAGAGAGTCTTATCACTGCTATGTGCGGGGTAAAGCGTTAATCTAAATAAAGACAGTCATTGTTTTTTTTGTTTTCTTTATGTATTATTTTTTAGCTTCACGCTTTATCCCATAAAGCAGGGTAGGAAGAGACAGTCTAACGTCGAGACATTTCACCTGACATATAATATAATCGTTTATTTGTTAAGATCAGTAGAAATGATAATTATAGTTTATAGTATTAAAAAATATACAATTTAAAAACAAAGCTAGTAAATTATAGATGATTAAAACACATATGGAACTAAAAATATTTAGATTTTTTTTTGCTTATAAGACGTCGTTAAAAGTTTTGCTATATAAAATTAGTAGGCGCTTACGTTATGAACTTCGCTAAATGTAGTGCCGGTGTCGCCGCCGAACTTCTTCGTCGTTGTGATGGCAGCAAGACCGTGAATCCTAGACGGTTTCTCACCCTGACTGTGCAACAATTTTTCCAAGTCCTCAGGCTCCGTGGAGTAGGCGGTCACAGACACAGTCCCCTCTGGTTCACCACCGTTCCGCGAGTGGAACTCTTGACGAATGACTGTACCTTTCACTATGATTACCAATAAAAATGTTAGCCAACAGTTTATATAAACTAGTATTGTTATCGTTTACGGTTTGCGAGTCACTTATAAGTGCGTACTGTCATTTTTGTGACTTATATGAAATAATATAGTTGGATTATAAATAAAATTTGTATGTGATGTTCATACAAATAATTTACTTTAGGCAGTGTACAACTCACCTACTTTACCGAGTAAATTATTCAGCTGTGCAAATATTTACAATGTGAATAAAAAATGACATCATATTGATTAAGATTAAAATACATACCTTGATAATTTGAAGCTCCGTTTCTTAATGCTTTGATACCAAAGAGTGGCCTGCCGTCAGCATCCAGGGGTCCAGGGCCATAGCTCGAAGTGATGACATCGATAGGCTTTGAGATCACCTTAGAAGGACTCACAGCTCGGTACTTTGGTTTCTCGGGTTCCACTTTTTTTGTTGTAAACGTACGAGTCTCAGATGTCTTTTTTAAATTTCGATTCACCACCCAAGATGGTTTTTCCTCTTGTTTTTGTTTTTGAGGAATTTTCTTATCAATATCAATTGTTGTTGTTATAAGAACTTCCTTTGTTTGTGTTTTAGATCCATCCGTGTCTGATTTTTGCTTTAATTCTTGGGGTCTTTTAGGACTTGGGGAACGTGCCACGGGGATGTTTCGTTCTAGACTATGTGCTATCCTCTCGGGACTATACGTTTTTCGGACAGGAGAAGTACGCTTTTGAGAAACGCGATTCTTATCAGATTCATAGATTTTTTTATTAATAGTATTCTCAGGCGATGGTGATCTTTTTCCATTAATTTGTGTTGTGTTTACTTCAAAATTGTCATGTGACACAGTTCGTTCAGGGGACTTTTTGGATATAATCGACGATGCATTAGCTTCTGAGGTATGTTTTTCCATTTTCTTAATTCTTTGCTCATCATTAGAAATCTTCTTAACTTTTGAAATCTCTGTTGTTTTTTCTTCATCCTTGAGTCCCACCTTTTTCATATAAGCAGAAGCATATTCATTGAAACGATTCGATTTAGGTTTTGCTGGCGATGACTTGGTTGGAGACGTAGGTCTTTTTTTATCAGGACTAGCAGTACGCATTGGACTTTTCGATTTAGTTGGTAATTTAACAGACAGCTTGGAAGGACTTTTTGGCCTTGGTAATTTTTCGTGGATATTTGTTTCCGACTTTTCTTTCGTAAACTCATTTAGAGATGACTTATCTTCTTTTTCTGATCCATGAGGTTTTGATGATAAAGGTACTTGCGTAGTATTGGGAGCGGGGGAGGAAGACTTATGTTGACTAATTTGTCGACTTGGCGATACAGTTTTTTGTAATACAACGTTTATTTTTCTTTCGGGTGATTTATGTAGGCGGTCTGGTGACCTTAGTTTCGTTTCTTTAGTTATACTTTGTTTTATTTTTAAGGTAGTTGATGAATTAATTTGTTCTTTTTCCACATTTTTCTTTGCGATTCTTATTTGAGCTCGTATTCTTCGCCTCTGCTCGTAGCCTACGACCTTTTCCAACTGTAAATTAAACAATTTAAATTTACTGTACCATTTTTATAATTTATTTATATAACGTTCTTGCGCCACTCAATACTCAATGCCTTCACAATTCGGCGGAAACGGAAGCAGAAGTATTTTAATGGAAACGGAGTATCTTAACACTAGGTTCCCAGATGCCCTCTGCGTACACTACTATGTGCGGGATACAGTGAGAAGCTAAAAATAGTTTTTTTTATAAAAAAAAATACTATTGTAATTTAGAATCAATAAAAATATATTAAATACTATCAAAATGTATACAAATTTACTCACCATTTGTTCCAGGAGGTCTAAGTCAAATATATCTTCTATACAGGGCTGATGGTGCTCAACACTACTACGGCGACGCTCATTAGTAGGAGTTGATCTTTCTGTACTAGTTCTACGAAGCTCTACACCAAATTTCCCGCTTCCTCTTCTGCTTCTTACTTCTGTCTCTTCTACAATTTTACTTTCTTCCTTATTTTGACTTGTTTTTGTGGGACGCTGATAGCCCGGAATTTTATCAAGAGGTTTTTCAGTTATTGACAAATTTGAATTGGGCATATCGTGAGTATGCTCAATTTTATCATTCGATGAAGATTTTAATTTTATAACTTCAGGTGAATTTGGTCTCAAATGAGCTGGGCTGTTTCGATCTTTGTCACAGTAAGATGTATATTCGGTTTCATTGTAAGTTTCTTCTTTAGTATTAAAAGTAGAAACTTTTATTTTTTCCGTTTCTTTAATAGGCCGAGAATTGTTTTCTAAGGAATTTATATTTTTAGGATTATTTTTTGTTATTTTTTTGGGTGTACCTGTTGATTTAGAGATTTTAGTGTGAGATATATCGGCAACTTTTTGTGGGGTGGTAGATGAAATGTTTTCAAATAATGCTTTCGCTTTTTTCACTGCATCACTACTTCGTAACGTTGTTATTCTTACTGCAGATTTTTCACTAGTTTTAATACTAGGGTGTACCGGGTCCTTGATTTTCGCATGAGATGAAACTGTTTCTTTTGTTAAAGAGCTTCGCCTATCATCATTATCGGTATTCCTACTAGAAGTATTATTATTGCAAGCATAATTTTCGTCATGTGATTTTATAGTGGTATCGTCAATATTTCCTACAATTTTTTTCATAATCTTTTCATGTTCCTCAATAATTTTCTTTTCTTTCTCTTCAACTTCATGGGTTTCATTTAAAAATTGTTCAGCTGTTTTTACAAATTTGTTGACTTTGTCAGAAACACTAAGTAAGCAATCGTCACTTTTTAATGTTTCATCTATATCGTTAAAACTAGGGCGCTCTACTTTTTGTTTAGGCTTAGATTTTGTTGCTTTTACATTTTCTGCTGTTTCTATGAATAAGTGAGCTTTATCATTCACACTTAGTTTAGTATAATCATCTTGATATGATGTATGCTTGTCAAACTCTTCAATAATATTTCGAGATGGGCTCTTTCTGACTTCTGTGTTAGTAGGTCCCTTGGCAAACTTATTAACTTTTTCAGAAACTGATAATAAGCAATCATCTGATTTTAGATTTTCATCCAAAAAGTCAGAGTGATCTTTTTTTTCAGTATCTTTGAAACGTGACGTAGCTTCATATTTATTTGTAGTCTTCGAAACTTTATTTACGCTTTCATCTACTTCTACATATTCACTGAAATCTGTTTTTCTCACGAATAGTTCGTCATCTTCATCAATTTCCACAATATCATCTACAATAGTTTCAGCTTCGTGTATGATTTGATGAGTTCTTTTTTGATATTCATCGTCTGGTTCATTCACTTCATCTGGAAATCTTGGTGTTCCTACATCTTCCGAAAATCCTACTGGGGTTGGACAAATGCGATCTGGCGAGTTCTCACGTGAAGATTTTGCTTGTTGAACATCAATTATTATATCATCATCATCTGTTGACGTATTAAGCGCAGTAGCGGATTTTGGTTTACTTGTTGGTAATTTTGTGTGAGGTTGATTAGGAGAAATCTTTTGATTTTTTGCATTAGTATTGATCTGTTTGGTTACTTTCCCAGTTGTAACATCATTTACTTGAATTTCGGGTTTCGATTTAACTCTTTGAGGGGAAGTTTTTTTCGATTTTGTTGTCATATCACTTATACTTCGAGATACTTTTGATTCAGTATCTTTACGAATGATATCTTTAGTTTTTGTTATGGCAGTTCGTTTTGACTCTTGGTCTATTGATTTATTATTAGTTGCTTGAATGGTTTTAGATGATGGCAATTTATTGGGCACAGTCTTCGAGTGATTTGTTTGCTTAGCAACTGTAGCGTTCTTTTTACTATCTACATATGAAGGTTCTAATTTTGTGTGCAATGATGTACTTGGTGAGGGCTTGCGAATATGAGAAGACAAAGTTTCTCTTGGCTTAATGCCACTTACTTTAGGCGTTAATGGAGATTGAGGTCGTTCTGTTGGTGAAATTGGTTTTTTTGGGGAAATACTTCTAGACTGTATTGGAGATGCGCTATGATGTTTTTTCGTCGATGATACGTTTCGTGATGGAGGCTTACTTAAAGTTTTTTGTTCTTTAACCTTTCCATCATATTTTTGTTTTACTATTAAGTTTACATTTTCATTAATATTATTTTTAGATGTTTTAAATGTTTCTGATACTTCTTCCATTGTAACATCTTCAATTTCATCAGACTTTGAAATTATTTCTAAATCACGGAGAGTAGCTGACTTAGAAGGGCTATATTCACGAATGGGAGATTTTTCTTTTCGATCAGGTGAAAGCTTTCGTAAAGATTTTTGAACCCTATTCAGTACTTCTTTTTCTTTTTCTGATACAATAAATTCATCAGTTAAAGTGGATATTTTCTTGTTTTTATTCAAATTATTGATTTCCTTTGGTATTACTGAAGTTTTATGTTGTGGAGACAATAAAGTTTTATCACATGATATTTGATCATCAGTATTTTCATCAATGTTATACTCTATTATACTTTCAGTGGCATGCTGTACATCATGCTCCGTTGACGGTATAATTATAGGATTAACTTCAGATTTTTTTGTACTAATTACTTTAAGTTGATCTCTTGGACTGCTTAAATGTTTGTCCGGAATATTTTTTACTGATTCTTTTACACTATTAAGTTTAGGCTTTTCAGTAGGTTTACGGCTGTTATCTGCTTCATCAATTTTATCGATAATCTTGTAGATATGTATAGATTCCTCATGAGATTTTTCTATATCTTCTTTTTTTATGTTTGATGTAACTAAAGATGTATCTTTCAATGCAGTCGTATGTGATTCCAGTTTATGTTCAACAGAATCATGGGGCTTAGTAGGTGATGGTTCCCTTGTTGGAATTTTACTGACGTTGCGGTTGTTAGATGTATTTTTAAAATCATCCTTATATTTTTTATCTGTATTTTCTTTTTTAATTTCATTATTAGATGCCTTTTCATTGGGAGAGGGACTACGACAAGGCGATACACTTGGTGAACTGCGTTCACTTGTCGGTATATTGGATCTCTTTATAGTGTAATCTATTGTATCTTCCGATTCCATTGTGTCTGTCTCAATCATACCAAGAATTTTGCGGCATCTTTCTTCATAAGTTTCACGTCTCTCAAATGGAGGCTTTGATTTTATGGGTTTTTCAGTCTCTTTTATAGGATGATCTTGGATAGTGACTTTATGATCGGTAAATTCTTTTGTTTCTACATTAGGGGAAATAAGAAAACTAGAAGGTGGTTTTTCTGTAGGGGACATCTGGCTATTAGAAGTTTTCTTTAATGAACTTTTTCTTGGAAGAGTTTCCTTTGTTGGACGTTTTTCTGGTGATGGCGATCTACAAGGATTTTTGATTGAAATTTGATTATTTACTTGCTTAACTCTTTCATTATTGGTGCTTTCTATATCTTTTGTGTATGATTCTTTTTCATCTAAGTCAGTAACAACTTTTTTGTCTTTACAGGCTGGAAAATATTCAAATCCACTAACAGATGTTGTTGGAGAACTTTGCCCTGAAGATATTGTATTTTCAATGTATTTAGGTTTCCGTGTCGGACTTGTAGAAGGTGTAATTAATTGTCTAGGCCGATCTTTTAAAGAGCGCTTATTAATTTCTTCATTATTTTTTTCAGTATCAATGAAATCAGACATCTGTTTAAATTTAGTTTCACGAACAATTGATTCAGTTGGAGACACGCTACTTCGGGGGGATTTATTTAAAGGTTGTTGACTACAATCATTGGGGGATCTATCTATCTGTGTATCCTTTTTGTCAGTATACTGATGTATCAGTGTATCTGTAAAGTGTATATTATCCTTTATACTATTAATGGATTTTGTTTTAAGCGGTGAACTCTCCCTCTTAGGAAAATCATTTTTTCTTGGTTGTTTATCATTATTAATTGTGATATTACTGGATTCTTCTTCTATATTTTCAGTTCTTTCTATCGTTTTCGATGAACTAAAAGTGACACTATTTTCTGAAGTTATTTGTTTATTGTTAAGATTTTTTATGTTCTTTATTGGTGATGGAGTACGTTTACGAAGAGGGGTATTATCAGGAATAGTATTACTTTCTTCTTTTGGAATGAAGGCGGTTGTGTCTTCAAGAATTTCTTTATTTCTTTTTGAGATCTCTCTTGTAGGAGATGAAGACTTACGAAATTCATTACCAGGTTCAGTCGAAGATGGTCTTTGTATTGTCGGTGATGGGCTTTTCTGCGATCTTAATACATCTTTTGAAATCATTGAAAAAGAAGGAATACTTGTGTCTGTTGCATGATTGGTTGGGTATATATTTCTTGTTGGGGATACGCGAGATCCGGGAATATTTTCAATCAATTTTGATGGTTTATTTTTGTTTGATATTTCCTTATTTGGACTATTTTTAGTTGAAAAATTTGAAGTTTTGTCAGGGCTAGACAGACGATTTTTGGGATATTTATTATGAGTTCTTTCAGTGTCTGTTAATTTATTATCATGAATGTCTGTTAGGGAGAACATTTTTGTTTCTTCATCAATAAATTTATAATGGTCTTCATTAATTTTATGTACAATTTCACGGTCTCGAGGTTCCTTAATTTTAGTAGAGCTCTCAACTTGTATATTAATATTCTCTGACGGTAACTCTTCAGTAAACGACTTAGGTTTATTTAACTCATTTGGTAACTCTTCGGTTGTAGACTTAGTAGACTTACTCGATGCAGTAGGTCTCATATAGCCAGGCTGACTTGCAAGAGTGGCTTTCGTTTCATATGGTGAAGGTTTAATAGGTGATGACTCTTGAACTTGTTTTTTTATTGGTTCTGTAGCACTTCTCGTTGGGGAAGACGGTTTCTGATCTCTATTTTTGCGGTCAGGACTTAGGCTTGGTTTCCTTTGTACTTTGTTAACGAGTTTTGGATTTTCATACTCAAAGTCAGAATCATGATGTTTTAGAGGCAACTCGTCGTTAGATTGATGTTCTTGTTTGGGGCACTCAAAGCCAGGATGCCTTTTTGGGGAAGAATTAATGGGTTCTTCTTTGTCAGGATTTAAATGTAATCTTTGAGGGGAATTTGATTTCTCCTTGGGCTTTAAAAGAGGATTTAATCTTTCTGGGGAAATTGACTTATCTTTAAGTTTAGAAGGCGAATTGGACCTATCATAATTGTATGGTG
>JAATLQ010028750.1:0-41587 GCA_013421005.1 Heliconius erato x Heliconius himera | reverse complement strand
ATGTATTGTTCGAAACGGAGAAACTTTGAGGAATCTGCGTAACGATGCTCAGACGCCCGACTAATGATAAACTTGTGATTTGTAAGGCCACAGTAAAGTCAGAAAACAAAGAAATATTTCACTCGCGTAATGGATTGAAGTGAGCTTCAAACTTTTCACATTCAGCAAGTTTTCGAACAAATTTATCTCTAGAGGAGCGAGTGCAAATACATCAAACTTGAAGCAATTTTAGACACTTGCTTCATAAGAACGTTACAAGTCGTTGATATTAATCCGTCCTATTTAGTCTTTAACAAGGAACACCTCGTTCTCTATATTATACTTAATATATTTAAAATAAAAAAATATTTCATTAACATAATTATACAACTTACCTGCCATAATTATAATCATTCTCAATAAACACATCTTTATCACGCGGAAGAGTTGGTGGAGTAATAAAAGTTTCAAACAATAAAGTAGAGTGAAGAAGTGAAGTTGGGATAGTTGATCAAAGTGTCGCGGTCTCACGTTGTTTTAATGGCAAAGTTTTGATTTATCACCTCCGGCTTGGATCAAAGCGGTTACAATTTCTGTAATGGTTTTAATCAAATTACTTACTCTTCAGCGTTCTTGGAAGTCTCTCTAAGAAGAGTATTCTCTTCTGACGCTGCCAATAGTTAGAGGTAAGTGAAATATTTTCCTCCATATTTGCTTTCACAAAAGTTGGGGTAAACTTATAAGTTTCTTGGGTTGTCATTTTATTCGACATCACCTATACGATGTCGAGCTAAGAGCAAACAAAGACTTGTGCTCTAATGTTGGCAGAAGTATGTATAAGGTTTTCGGCATTACTTTAATATTTAAAAGGAAAATATTAAAACCCTTTTAAATTTATATTTCTTCAATAAAGATTAAGTATTTAAAGTACCTAAGCATAAAAATAAATGCCAGTTAAGCTAAAAATACGATAATTGCATATAATGAACTTTTTACGCTCCAATTCCTCTTTTAATCATGAGATAAAAGGAAGTAAATCATTAGGCGTTATAGACTCAGCATATAATCTTCCAGGGCCTGTGCTATAATATTATATCAGTTGAGGCTGATTGATATTATCTCTATTAAGGTGTATTATTTTTAAGTATGGCAGGTATAAAGGTATTTTTTTCGAATGTGAGGATTGTGATATTACACACCACTTCTCATTGAAATTGTATGTTATGTTTGAGAACACAACATCGTACGACGTTAATCGACACTTATACTAGAAATATACTCTATTTTTTAAACATTTTTAAAGTGTTATTCCACACTTAGGAAAGTAAAATACTTATTTAGAGAACGTATAAAAATTTGAACGTAGTGTGACTCAAACCCGCGCCTCCTGGAAACCGACCAGTTCTAGATTGGTCCTGGTGGACCTGGTCGGTTTCCTAGAGTTTTCTAAATAAGTATAATATACTCTATTATTTTTAGCGATTTGAATACACGATCATTCATCGCATACATGTACCATTACGTCTAAATGCGATCCCCAATTTCGAAAATAAAAATATTACCAAATATATTGCCAATTATAAACCATGCAAAAAACATAATATAAAAAAACCTTGTAACATCGATCTCAAAATTGTTCAGCAAATTAAAAAAAAACAAACACCTGAGGCCATTGTAAAGAACGTGAGGGTCTGTTTATTCGACGCTTAAGCCGGGTTCCTCATCAATCACCGGAGGCCCTAGTTTTTCAGGGTTATCGTTCCCCTAGGATACTTGCATGTCCTTTGCTAAGCCCAAAAAACTGGATGAATCAACAGCCAACAGGGACACGAATAGGTTTATTTTTTTCCGAATTCCAGCAAGCGCTCGCAATCTGTCTATATTCTGGTTTATTTTTCAATATCTTTTGTGGTTCGCGTTTTTCGAAAACTAGTAAATGTTTTCGTTCATTCTTGCCTCTTTTTACTGTAGGCAGCGTAAACAAAAGTTCAAATAATGTTTGTTTCTATAGTTCTGTTACAATTGAATGGACTCTATATTTGCAGTATAAAAGTAATCAAAAATAAAATGGTAGACGTTAAAAGAGATTCTTTTAATTGCATCTGATCTTATTCCCATTTTCTATCTCCATAAAAAGGAAACAATTAATACGGTTCACAGTTGATTTGATCGTTTTAACATTAACCTTTGACTGTCACAAAGGGCCTTAAAGTCACGAGCGAATTGTGGTTATAGGAAAAAAATGAAGGCAATTGAAAAAGTAAGCACGGGAAGTGGCCATTGTTCGGCCGGCAGTCATTCAGTGACTATATTGTTCAAATTGCCTGGATAAATACGGGCCTACTATCTACGCAGTAAAGGGGCAGTAACATTTATTGCCTATACCTATTCGCAATTATATAACAACATCTATAGAATAAAAACTATGGCAATTGGTTTTTGTTAGCTAGATGTTAGTTGAGTTCGTTTTAACGACGATGTTAAAATATATGAAATGTAGCGATTATAATAATTTAGCATTTTACACGTGGCACCGAAAATAGATGCACTTGATGGTCTTTTTGTAGCTTCACACTGTATCCTGCACATAGGAGAGAGAGAGTAAGCAAAGGGGAACCTGGAAACTTAGTGTTAAGACATTCCGCTTCCCACTTTCCACCAAATTCTTGAGGTATTGCATGTTCAGTGCCGCACTTTGCCTCTACACTAGAGCGAAGAAATGGGAATATTCAATAAGTCATTCTTCCGAATGGGAATGGAACCCACAACCATCGCACACTTTAACCCTAGCGCTACGTCATTTTTACAGTTGTTACGGAAACAGGCTTGAATCCGATATGGAGAAGCTTAGAAATAACGAAAAGCCCCGAAAATATACACTATACAGTACGCATTAAATGATAACTTAATGATCTTTTTAAAATTGGAAATTGAAAAATATTTTGAGCAGATATAATATTTAAATAGAATATTTTAATTTTTGATTTTCATAGAATACATAAGATTTTTTTTTCCTTTTTTATTAAGCTAACTAGCTCAACAAAAATATGATTTTGGAATTTTTTTAACAATTGTAGACAGCCCTGATAGTTTATGCTTTCACTCATGACAAACACTTGTGTATATGATAATCATAAATATCTGTTCTATATAACATAATATATTTTGGTGTTAAAATGAACACCAAAACACATTATTAAGCATGTTTTTAAAAAAAAAAACACACATTACAGATATTAGTTGTCAGTGCCCTTCGGCTTCCAAAAGGGAAAATCTATTCAATTGCATAAATAAATGGAGGATAGCTGGGGGAGCCCTCTTTGAAAGATTTGTCATTATTGGTATATAGTGAAAATGTGTAGACTGAATGTACATCGTTTAATAAGTCTAAGGGGATACTATAAACACATTTTCTCTTACTGGACAGGACAAATAAAATATACAACTATGGCGTACATCCAGACATTGTCCAACGTCGCCATAATGATGTCGATTATTAATTCAAATTTTTGATATAAATATCTCAGAAATAACGCGGCGTTGAGTTACACAACGCAACGCACAGTGCCCAAGGAATTCAGTGTTAATAGAAATATCCTAATGGGAACGAACGAACGTTCCCTCTGCCTACCTAAAAAAAATCTGACACAAAGAAAATATATCTTATGTTATCTATCTTGGATTATTATTTTAATTAAGTAGGTAAATAACATAGAAATAATTATAAAGCAAATTTCTACGTAAATATTATCTACAGTTTATTTCAATTTTGCTTTGTTGTATTTTAGAGATTTTAGGTCTTACTAATATTTACCGACCGAGTAATTTGTAAGCCTTCCTTAATGTTTTGGCTTTCTAAGATTTTATAAAACAGGGAACTAACTTTAGATTTTAGAACAACAAAATCTTATACGTAGGTACTTTGCGTTTGAAAAGTAAGATTTGGTACTAAATAATGCTTTTATCAGATCATTTTGCGCCATTGTAACTTATTACAATATACATTGGTTCTGGATATAAAATTATGCACAGTAGAATTAGAAAAATAACAAAATTTAAGATTATTTCGATTCACGCATACCAATTATAAATAATTCGGATCCATAAATAAATTACTTTAAACTTAATTAATACATTCACCTTAATGATAAGGTAAGTAGCGCAAATAACATCATACGTCGGCACTTACACACAGATCTGTGTATATTTGACAGACATTCCAAAATTGACAAAGTTTAGGATAAACTGCGAAAATATGAGCTTATATAGAAAGCGATGAACGAACTCGATCCATGTTCGACTCTTGACTCGTCTAAACTCTCCCTAACCCGAGCAAAATGTCGTCAACAATTCACCCCCTGCCACCCCCGGGCATGCGCCGCGATGGAGGCTTAATCAAGTTGTGATATTCAACCAAATTATCAGTGATTGCAATTAAATAGGCGATAACAGGATTCTCTACCTATACCTAAAATAAAAATAAACTATACAGATAACAAATATTATGTAACATTGTAAAGTAACTAGTTTTTTTTTATCAATAATTAATTAACTATAAAATTAATTTTATAATATAATATTCAAACGATTTTATTTTATTATTATATTTTTCATAATATCTATTAAAAATAAAAATAAATAAAATTGTATAATATTATTATTTATTTTGCCGCCAGTGAGCAGCGGCGCGCATGCGTGGTCTCGGAACGACCCGCAGTAAAACGACTGGTCACGTGACTTGACGCGGCATTCGCTCGTCGCACTTCGGCAGTTGTCGGCGAGCCCGCTAACCGAGCGGGTGTGACCGCGTCCGCTGTCTGCATTCTTTATAAATGTCAAATTAAACGTTTTCGCTAAAAAAAATGTGACATTAGCTTCGCGTTGTCGTATTAATTACATATTAACACCACGCTGTGTATATATTTAGTGTAAAATTCGCACGTCGCGCGTATTTACCCAGATTCTGTGTAGTATATTATAGTTTAGTTTCATTCGTGGTCGTGGTAACGTCGTTGACATACCAGGTGACTCGGCTCGTTTTAAATGAGATTTGTTTATAAAGAATGGTCTCCGCTGGTGTTTTGTGAGAGGATTCGTTAACGGAATGATAGTTTAATTCACGATGGACCGCGTAAGTGGTGTGTGTAGGTTCGGAGGAGTAGTGTCGGCAGTGAGGACTCGAACAGGTCGTAGTAAGAGACGATTGACAGGTGGAACTAATCAAGTACCAGAAGAAATGCCTGAAGCTCCTCGAAGGGGTCTCGGGGCAGTTTTAGTTCTCGCCTGTATTCTAGTATACCATAACTGCCTTTACTGCGGCTTCGTGTTCGACGATATAAGTGCCATAAAGGAGAACAGAGACTTGAGGCCGCAAACCCCCATCTCAAATATCTTCCTCAACGACTTCTGGGGAACTCCTATACATAAGGTGAGGATCTTAGATTAAAGCTTTAAGTTTAAATGTGTCTTTAAAACAAACTTTCGTCGAAACGTTTGCTCTGTTTGGGGGAAACTCCTTAATTACAAAAACTTGTATTTATTCACCAATGCAACATATTTTGTTAATATCATGCTTTTCTTATGTAAAGGCTACATTTTTATATATTTTTTTCCTATAAACACAGCTGGTTGACAAAATAACCAACCTGGATCAGCTGTTTCGTGTCATATCGGTTATGTCTTGAAATTGACTTTTGATTATTCTTCTCTCGTTTAAAAAACCTTTTTTCATTTATAAAAACAATAAATAAACCAAGCTAAGCAAGATATAGTTTGAAATTATTGTCGTCTTACATTTGACATGTACTAAATTTTATGTTTACATAAAAAAAAATGTCTCAATTGGATTAGAATACAATATATATTTTACATTAAAAAAAACGAAATAGATAGTCAACTATCAAAAAATATAAAATATAATTATATTCATAAACAAAAACTCTAAGCCATATCAATATCGCAAAAAAAATTAAAATCCCAAAAAAATATACAAATTTGACATTTGACGTCACAACGTCATAACCTCTGTTCCATACCGAGACAAAGTACCGCGACACACCTATGCAGGATCATATATCAACCAATTTACAGGTGGCGCAGGTAACTAGAAATTTATGGATGTAATCATCGTTGAATGTTTCATCCGACTGCAGTGTGTGCCATGGCCGTGCCTTAATTTATGGTAATCTAAATGAGAGAGGCAATTAGGGTTTTAGACTTAGCCTTATAATGTTAATATATTATAGAATATATTATATTTTTTATGCTTCACGCTGTATCCCGCTTACAGCAGGGTAGGCAGAGGGAACCTAGTGTTAAGACACTCCGTTCCCCACTTTCCGCCGAATTCTAGAGGCATTGCGTGTTGCGTGGCAGAACTCATCGTCGCTCGTTAACCTCGACACCAGGGCGAAGAAATGGAAATATAAATTCAAGTAAATATTTCACCTCCTCGAGTGGGGATCGAGCCTACAACCAGTCGGTTTTACAGTCACACCTCGTGCCGCTGCGCCACGACTGGCCTCAGTATGCTTAAAAAGGGATTTTAACTTATTTTAGCTATGTATATACCGATTTATTTTTTTGGAAGTAAATAATATTGACATTTTTTTATGTTTCCATTTAATAAATATGATGATTACAAGAATGATTCACGTCTTTATGATAAAAAATATACCAGACATATTCAACTTCATTTGCGTAAATTATAAATCGTAAAATCTTTTTTGGTGCTCCCCTACAATACCAAGGAAAATACCAAATTTAATTTTTCCGTTCTGCATAGTTTCGACTATTTGTTTCTCACTCAGTAACAAAAGAAAATATTCATTGGATACAGCCCAAGTTCTCCACTCAATTAAGTTATAGCTAAACATCCCGAGACGTTAAAACTTCCACACGATTGTTAGAACTTACGTCGTCATATCCGCATATTCGAAAATTTTCATACGGGGAAATCTAAAATAATTTTATTTAGGAAAGTTTGTAGTGGGAAGACTAAAAAGTACAATTTAATATAAATTTAATTAATCATGTATTATAATCCAAGAGCTACGAGTATTTATAGAGAAACAAGGGTGATTTGCTCTTTTCTAGAACGTTACATTAAAAATCAATGTACCAACTTTGTTTGTATGTTATAGGATATAAAAATATAATATTAAGTTAATATAGAGATGAATACGACTTTTGTAGGTTCGATTCCCACTCGGGGAATAAAATATTTAATATTGTTATTTCCTTTCTATGGAGAAAACGAGGCGAAGCACGGCGTTGAGTAGAGTAGCACGCAATGCCTAAAGATTTTGGCGAAAAGCCCAGGCTTCCTCTGTCTATTCTATGGACAGAACACAGTTTGAAGCTAAAAAAAATAATATTCACCAGTAAATCAATAAAGTATAAAACACCCTTACAGATAATTGGTAAACTCTCATCAATTTAGGGAAAGAGGGTCGAGACTAAGACGAATTTTCCGACGAAAGAGTTTACATTTCAATCCAAACAATCATAAATTATAATATTTGCGAAATTCGAAGGGAGATACAAAACTTTGGGGTGAGATTGTAACACCCCTTTTAATAACCTCGTCTAATTCGGAAATTATAGCCTTTTTGTCAAAACGTATAATTGGCTTATGTCAAACGCGGATGATGTATGTCCCGCTGAGGTTTAGCTGTGTACGTGAAATATGTAGCGATAATCTATTATTTATTAGAGGCATAAGTATGACCAAATGTTTTAATCGAAATATATTATATTTGTTTATATTTATGTGAATATATAAATATGTATATATTGCCTCTTTGTAAAAAGCTCCAGAATCCGGTGGAAAGTGGGGAATGGAGTGTCTTAACACTAGGATTCCTCTGCTCAACCTGGTACAGCGTAAATTGCAAAAAAATGCTTCTTTTCCTAATATCTATAGATTAATTGAAATCTCTATTAAAAATAAGTCCACCTTTGCCGATAATCTTAAAGTTTCATAAAGTGCAATAAAGAGTATATTATTGCACTTTGTGATTATATTATAGTATTTTGTTATTCCACATTTTATTAGTATAACTATAAATATGGAATCATATATCACTCATGCTTCTTTGAAAATTTTCATAAATTTTGGCAATTGACTTTTACAGTATTACAATTTTTAACATTGTGAAGCATTTTTGTAACAAATATAATACACATCGGCTACCATCCATAATGAGAGAATGGGGTGATAAGTATTTTGATAGAAGATTAACGCCATTTCACATGTCGGCTTTGTCAAAGGCGATTAAAATTTTGTCCGATCTGCAAACAACTTAACTGGATGCAGTTTTTTTTTGACAAAAAACGTCTAGTTTTAAAAAAACAAAAATTTATTTAATTTTCAATTTAACTTAAAGAAGATATAACATTTATATTGTTTTAAATTATTGTTGACTTTATTAAAATAAATGTCTAATAAAGCTTTACTTTTCGAAAGAGTGGCAAAATAATAGGAAAATTAAAACACAATTTAATCAAAATGTATATTATAAATATTTTAAAACCCATATCTAAAAACAAAAAAAAAGGCACTAAAATAAATAGGATACCAAAAGATTATCTAGAAATATGTATATCAATAAATATAGTGGTTCACTTTTCTCGTGTTTCTTGTATGAAAGCCCAATTAATCATACAAATTGGAAGGTTGTGAGATATTTACGCCTCACCCTTGTCACACGCAAAAGACCCGCTTCCATCAGTATCTATCAGGCGGTACTAAAAAGGGCGACAACATAAAATGCTATTTGCAAATCACCGTAGATAAAATTTGGTGTTCAATTTCTGAGCTATATTGTGTTTAGCTAAAAATCCCAACTCGTGTTAGCAGCAGTTCGCCGATCGCATCCATCACTGTCAACAGAACAAGCTTTTTGTTGCACTCCACGTTGAAACTTCTGTCCACTATTTTTTTTTAACTTTCGACCCTACCCTACTCTATTTGTAATAATAAAAATTTTGCAATTTTCAGTTTTTACTAAGCTTTGTAATGAAGCTGGTTTTTGCGTTGTTATAATAAATGTAGAGGCATATCTGGAAATTGTTTCGAATTTGGAATTTCAGAAACAAATATGTAAGTACTCTCTTTGTTTACTTCTAAAAATATCCCAAAGAGATTTGAATGTAAGAACATTATCATTTAAACAGTATACCCAGGATTTGTTAATTATTAATTACTCACCGCTCATCTTCCAAGTCTACTTCGCCGTCTCGTTAAAATTTGGAAAGCTTTTAGTAAAATGTAGGTGTATGTAAATTGCGCAATTTAGCCTACGCAATGTTTCAAGACTTTCAACAGATAGGTACTTTAATAATGAATCTACAATGAGATGGAGCGGTGTAATTTTCTTAGGCGTTAATACTTCGCTACGAAATCTAGGAGTTGTGACTTTTAGTAAGAGAATTATAAAAATAAAAATATGCTAGAGAAGAAAGAATTTGTATGTCTTACGAAGGTGGTTGGGGCCTGTCGTGGCGCAGCGGCACGAGGTGTGACTGTAAAACCCACTGGTTGTGTGTTCGAGCACCACTCGAGGAGATGAAATATTAACTTCAATATATATTTTTCTATTTCTTCGCTCTGGTGTCGAGGTTAAGCGCGGCCTTGAGTTCTGCCACTCAATACGCAATGCCTCCAGAATTCGGCAGAAAGTGGGGAACGGAGTGTCTTAACACTAGGTTCCCTCTGCCTACCCTGCTGTGTGCGGGATACAGCGTGAAGCTAATGTGAATCTATAAAAAAAAATATATAACTTAACATCTTATTATACTACCTAACACGATTATAACTTTTATTTAACAATGTTATCATTATCTTCATCATTTATGTGCGAAACAAAAATAGCCACATATTATAGAGTAAAATATATATTAAATAAATAGATTAAATTCACATAAAACATAACATTATATATCTATACAAAAGAGAATTCCACATAGTTTGATGCTCAACGTCTCACCAAAGCTTCCTTTTCCTTGGCATCCGAATGAACATAATAACATCGTACTCCCCTCCGTAAGCTGGCTCACCCTAATAGCAAAGCATTGTTAAAAATATCGATTATGTTTTTGAGCAACATCTCAATCCACATCGATGGTCGTAAGAGGGATGTAAAGTTCCCCCTGATTGTCGCTTCCACGTCAATCTCGGGATTTCTATACTTATATTACATACGAACTCGCTTTTGAGGCTTTTAATAATAATCGTGTCTGTATAAGCGCGGTTGTGGGTTCGGTTTCCATTCGAGGAATTAATTATTATTTTTTTTTATTCTTCGCTCTGGTAACAAGACAAAGCGCGGCGTTGAGCTTGGCAACTCAATACGCAACGATCTAACCTGCTACATTCGATATACAGCTTGAATCAAAAATCGAATCGAATCTAAACTAGCTTTACACTGTATTCCTAGCGGGGTGGTCAGAGAGAACGAAGAGCCAAACGCTACGATAATTAAATTAAAAAAATGTATATATCGCTGAAAAATTATTTAAAAAAAATAACAAAATAAATGATTGGCCATTACCATCATTGGTTTTCGGGTGTTATTTACGATGAGTAAATAAAGTATGCAAGTTTCGGTGGTTGCGTGACTGGACGCACACGTGGAGCTATATTTCGACGACCTTTTCAAGAAATTCATTTGTTCAAGAGTTATTTATGAGGTCGCGTGGCCGCCGCTACGTGCCGCCGCGGAGCAGTTAAATACGTTTATTAACATAATGAAATAATACTAGGCTTAGAGACTGTGGTAACTAAAAGTTTATTTCCTTTGTTCGATTCGTAATGGAGGATGTGTGTTTAGGTTTCAATACACTGTATGTGATTAATTAAAATTAGATCAGATAGTAGCAGTAGATAGGCAGAAGGCGAAGAAAGGAGGAGGGAGGGCAAAGTAGAAAGCGGAGTGTCTTAACAGTAGATGTTAAGACACTCCGCTTCCCATTTTCTGCCGAATTCTGGAGGTATTGCGTGTTGAGTAGCGGGAACTTAATGCTGCGCTTTACCTCGACACCACAGCAAAAAAAGTAAAATATTAAATATTTTATTTCGTCGAGTGAGAATCGAATTCACAACCTGTCGCGTTCACAGTCATACTCTTGTGTCTCTACGCTGCTACTCTCTCGCGCCTCTGACCAGGAACTGGAATAAATTAAATGAAAATATTAAATGGTCAATTTCAAAAGGCAAAGCGCGGCGTCAATTTCCACCATTCAATGTCTCGAGTGGTGGAAAAAGAGAAACGGAGGATCTTAACAAATCATTATCTCTACTTAAGGCGAAATACTGCATGAGGTAGAAAAAATATCAATATATACATTAGGATGGGCCCAAATATATATTTTTTTCTTTTTTTTTTATTATTTCTTATTTTTTATAGTGAAAATATTATTCAAGACATCGAAAAAAGAAATATTTTTAAATGAATCAGCTTATCTAAAAAACATATAAGTCATTTTTTGTAGATCATTTAATTTCCTATAAGATTTGGCTTTTAAATCGATATTATTACTTTAATCGCAAAAAAAAAGAAAATCTCCTTGTTATTTATATGGGAAACCGAAAAGCGCAATGAGACACCTCTTAATATAAAAATTAAAAGCTGCTCTTTGAAGACGTAATTTTTCGGTGTCAAGATCAATAATTTCACTATAATTTAAAAAAAAAGAAAAAAAAAATGACTCACTCTAATATACATTGAATTTAACCTTATAAAAGCTTAGTTGAACCTTATGCAATTGAAAAAAAAAAGTTATTAAAACCGTGTTACCACTGTTGAAGTGACGTGCCATTGATGTAATTGTCAACAACAAATTGCCCGCTTCACGCGACACGACAATAATATCAACCCTGTAAATATTTGGACCGAACCATTTAAAATGCTTTGCGGTTTTAAATGTTTATAATATGGGACCATTGTTCTATATTAAAATGTGATTTGTGTAGGCGATGTTTATGATATCGATTATGATTGGTAATGTGAAACTTACGAATTCTATTTATTCTTTTTTAAATTATAAAAATGTAGATCTGGTAAGCGCGGAGTTGAGTTACGCCAACAACAGCGTAGAACAGTCTCCTTACAGTATATGCATGTCCTACTATGCGAAAGTGACTTAAATACAACCTACTAACACCCTATAAGTATTTATATATCAATATAAAATGCATATTTAAAAATGCTAAATAGGATATTAAGAAGATTTATCTGCATAATTAATCCGTGACATCTTGCTAAATGCAAATAAAACCCTTAGTCCGCGAACGTGAAGAAATATGGCGTCACTAATTTCGCGTGTCGCCCGACAAGTGACGTGACACTTACCGTGACATATGAAACGTCCAATTACGTGACACCGTGTTTCATGTCATAAATGAAAACTATACTTACAGTAATATGGTAATTGTTTTTATGTATGTAATATTTCTGTAATACAATTATGTTATTAGAGGTCAGTTGTAGCGCGGGGGCACAAGCGAGTAAACGCGACAGGTTGTGGATTCGATTCCCACTCAAAGATAGAAGGAAATGAAATATTTAATATTTTCATTTCCTAGTTCTGGTAACGAGACAAAACGCAGTGATGAGTTCCGCCCCTCAATCCCTCGAGAATTTGGCGGAAAGTGGAGATCACCTCTTATAAAACAGTTATAATATTTCAAACTATTAGATTTAAAATGTTGAAACACTACAATGTCTAAGGTAAATCGTATTAAAATGTCCTCTGGAGTATTAGTCGTCTCCATTACGCTTACACCGCAGCCCTCGTTTATACTATACTACCCTACAGTCGGTTTAGTACCTTCTCTACACACCTCTTAAGCACTCACATTTTGTTCTATATTTTTATTATCGAAAAAGAAAGCTTATAAGTCTTTTGGTCGATATAAAAATAGGCATTACAAAGCGTAATACAAATAAGAAATAAATATCAAGTGCCGAGAACTTTACAGACCTTTTATAGTCCTTCTAAGACGGATTTGTCGGCGGTTTAGTAAAATATCGCCGATACCCTGTTTATCAAATAAAACCTTATTTGACTTATAAACTTTTTGTGAAGAATATTAAGATGTTTTTTAGGGTCCCTTACCTTTTAATGAAAAAAGGAACCCTTATTAGATCACTTTGTTGTCCGTCTTTCAGCCGGTCTGTCTATATGTCAAGAGCCTTTATCTCAGGAACGTTTGGAGGTATCGAATTAAAATTTAAAACATATACTCATACGTAGATCTGCGATCCCATGATGTTCTGGAAAAATTGTATTTCTAAATTTACTTAAAAAATCGACATACTCGTTTATGTCACAAAAAAACGCGTATTTCGACACTATGAAGGGAATCAAAATTAATAGGGTATTTCTGGTTGACCTAGAATTATAAAATTTGGCAGCCAGCATCTACAGGTAGTACTAGTTCTGAAAACTATACATTTGTGGTAAAATCCTAAAAATAATAGAATTAAAAGGGAGGCAAAATTTGGTATAAGTCGCTAGTTCAAGTGAGGTATCAGATCAAAGGGCTCTGGCTAAGCTAAGCTGTATATCAAAAAAAGCTCGAGACCTCCATTTTTCGGACGGTACCGCCGGTGGGGGAGTCTGACCCGCGCTTGTCCGGTTTTTTAAAATTTCTATTATTATATGCAAAAATTCAAACATAATTGTTTTTATTAATCTGTTACAAAATCATCATTCGTAATTTATATCCACATTGTACATTACTTCATTATAATGGATTTTACGAAACATATTCTAAGCTTCAGAAATTAGTTCATTTCTTCGCTGTGGTATCGAATCGTGGTATTGCATAGCGCATCGTGTAGTTCCTCCACTCAATACGCAATGCCTTCAGAATTCGATGGAAAATGATTAGTAGTAGTAGTGTCTTTATACCAGGAGTTCCCAACCTTTTCTTGATCAAGGACCACTTTTTCATCATTCTTGGTAGCAGGGACCACTATGTAAGTGTAATAAAAATTAACTATTTTAAAATTTCTGTATATATATATTACGAGAAACTTCTGTAATTCAGTGTCACAATCGTGTGACTATGCGACGGCTGTGGACTCTTTTTTTTCAGCTTCACGCTCTACCCCACACACAGCAAGGTAGGCAGAAGGTTGTGGGTTCGATTCGCAATATATCGTTCGTGGATCATATTAAGGCCTCTACGGACCACTGGTGGTCCGCGGACCACTGGTTGGGAACCACTGCTTTATACAAAGCTGTCTCTGCAACATGAAGAATGCTGCGAAAAGTGCGGGAACGTATGTGTCATAATTGAAACTCAGTGTCTTAACACTAGATTCCCAGGTTTCCACTGCCAACTCTGCTATGTACGAGATACATCGTGGAGCTAAACAATAAAAAAGGTAGTTAATGTCAAATAGAAATATGTGTTAAACATACATACATACCTACTTAGCATATACGAAGACGGCAAACCAACCAACCAACAGCCTCACACACTCACTATAATCGCGACATTTCTCTGAAAATTTAATTTCTCTCATAATTTAGTTACCCCGATTCACAAAATTATGGCAGCTGTGTAACAGTTAACAACCTAATAATTCCATATTTCCAGAATAATTGAGAACTGCACAGCATTGCACTACGTACTGCAACTTTGAACACAAAGCACTTTATTAATTAAAACGTATTTGACCCAAATCGGTAATTAAAACCGTTTCCGAATATAACTCGAGCTTTTTAAAAGCATGTCGTATCGAATTATTACTTAAAATTACAATGTTTCTTAAATAGTTGGTAAACAGGATGTTTTTGACGTTTTATTTTTTATGGTTTATATTCACGGGAAAACGGGGCCGGATGGTCTGTGAGCTT
The DNA here is from genome assembly GCA_013421005.1 of Heliconius erato x Heliconius himera. Classification (NCBI taxonomy): domain Eukaryota; kingdom Metazoa; phylum Arthropoda; class Insecta; order Lepidoptera; family Nymphalidae; genus Heliconius; species Heliconius erato x Heliconius himera. The sequence continues at coordinate 26,737 of JAATLQ010028750.1, read as the reverse complement.
GATCCGTTTGATCGCATACAACGTAGAGCCGTTCGAATCCTTGGGACCCAATGATCTTTGAAAGGCTTGACACTATGGCTTTGCGTAGAGACGTCTCCTCGCTGTGCCTCCTTTTCGGGATTAATCATGGGAAGTGTTCTGGGGCACTGTTTGACCTGCCACCAGCCGCCAAATTTTCTAACTGCACAATACGTCACAAACTCAAGTGCCATCCACACCATCTGGATACGTGGCACTGTACTAATGTGCAGTTTGGTACGATCTTCCTTCCACCCGCCACGGAACTGTGGCATGGTCAGTACCTGCGGCAATGTTTCCAGGTCGATACGACCTTCCAAAAGCGCTTCTTTCTCGACCTTAAAGAACGGCAACGCGCTTGTAGCTTCTCTGGTGTTACACGGCGGCGGTGATCACTTACTATCAAGTGACCCGTACGTTCGCTTGTCTAGTGGACATACTAAGGAATTGGATACAAAATAGTTTTTAACAAATTTCCTACTCAGTGGCAAAACTTTGACTAAGTGCTTTTCTTCCCGGTAACGAAAAAACAAAATATATATTAAACATAAACATATTTCAAAGAGAGAAGCCTGTAGCTATATTAGAGTCAGACACACTATTATAAGTCGAAGAATTCAAACGCAAATTATACAATAAAATATTTATCAAATATTATAATTAACAAAAAATAAAATCAAGACAACCAACTAGTTAAAAATCCCACCGTAAACAGCCACCGCGTCCGGTAATTTGCAACGTGCATTTACGGCCTTATCGCGTTAGTCCCGGACGTACCGGGACTAACGCGAGGAATCCCTGGGACAAACAAAAGTAGACATAAATCAACGTCAGTACAGGTTTATCGCGCCTCCAAGCCCCGCCCGCGGACATGAACGCTGAATCCCTTAATGTGTTTGTTCTGGCTGTGGAAAAAGTTTGTTTTATATGCAGATAGCGCTATCTGCGATGACGAAAGTTCATTCATTATTTTAAACTGTGCTGTTACTCGCGCCGTCTAACTTCGTTCACCTAATGTTCGAGTTATGACACTTTATTTAGTCTCCAATTTAATTATGTTTTAGTTTGAAATTATAAATAGAGATGGAGTACCTAAATGTTTGTTTCTATAGATCGAATGTTAGGAGTTTGCGCACAAAGATGTATTGAATTTTAGTTTTTTTAATCTTTATTTTTAGTTAAATATAATATAGTGTTATTATCACGTTCTTTGTCTATTTTTTTTCCATAATATTTCAGCTCTCAATAATCAAAAACACTCAAAGACGTCTCTTCTACAGTGCCATAGCGGTATACATCTATTTATATAATTGAGGCTTATTAAATTAAAAAAAAATATGAATAAACCATACATTCAATATTTATAATACCTACTACTAATATAAAGGTCGGTAATATATTTTTTTCATATTATTTGAATTTACATTTTCATCAAAAACTTATTTGAACGAGTTGGTACGTACATACGTACTCTCGATGCCCTACTTGAACTGGAAGCGGCATCCGTCTATAGGCAACTTCAACGTTCTGAATCACCTCTAATTTTGACCTAAAAACCTTAATCCTGAATTTTAACCATTAAAATGTCAACCATCGACACTCTTATTATATATGGATAACATTATTAATAATATGTTTAAACTATGACTATGAGGTTTACTTGGGATCTTTTTAGAGGTCATTTAGCTACTGTACAAACATAATATATTATATATTTTTCAGCTTTACACCGTATCGTGCTCATAGCAGGTTAGGCAGAGGGAGCCTAGTGTTAAGACACACCTCTCCCCACTTTCCGCTAAATTCTAGAGACTTTGTGTACTGAGTGGGAGAGTCATTCTGTAGTGTAAGGTACACTCATTGCAGATTCGATCAGCTAGACTAACTCCGCATATCCTACGAAGAGATCGCATCTTCGCAGCATTCATCTTTCTTTCTTTCTTCTTCTGTAATACCCAAGTTATCACGTCAGTACCAATTATATATTGTGTAGTATGTTGTTGTGTACGGCCAAACGTGCAGCTGTGCCGACGTGTCACCATCTCATCAATGTGGCTAAGACACCATTAACCTTGTTACCGGCAGTAATACACCTTTCCACATCCATCTCGTATTTTCCATATCTACTGAACATACATCCCAAATATTCTTCATTCACTTGTTCTAATATCTTACCTTTTACGAGTACATCAATCTTACATTCCGTCCTTTTTTCAATTCTTTAAAATACCAGTATCTTTGTCTTACAGCATTCAGGCTTACCCTAGACGTTTTTTTACACCCTTCTTTCAGAGTGGTGACTAATGCCTGCACCTTACATTCTGATGATGCAATGAGCACCGCATCATCTGCGTACAGCAGGCAATTTACATTCAAGTCACCTACTTTCAGTCCCATGTCACTTTGTTTCATTCCTTGGAGAATATATTTATCTAATATGTACATAATACGTATAGCTACGCCAGTTCCGCGTAAACAAAGTTCGGCGCTATGTTTATACATGTTTCTATACAAGGGTTGGGAGGATAAAAATAAATCAAAGGATTTCTCAACAAATGGATGCGTAAAGATAAGGAAAATACAATAAATTTGTGTAATAAAAAGTGACAACATGAGACGACCGTAGCGCGGTGCATGAAACTGTAAACCAGTGCAACCACTGGGTTGCAGGTTCGACTTCCATTCGGGGGATTGATTTATTTTTATTTTCCTGGCAAGGCAAGTTGATTTGCACCACTCAGCACATTATGTCTCTAATTCAAAAAAAGTAGAGTACGAAGTTTATTAAACTCTATTTTTACTAAATGAGTGGTTAAGTAATGTAACAAAGCAAATACTTACCTAAATAGCTTATGAGATGGTGAGAAACAATTTCTATTGTATTATAAATATTTCAACACGTACATATATATGTTTGTTTGTTATTCTTTGAAATTCTATAACTTGTCGATGCAGATACGTAATTTGTCAAACATGTTAGGAGTCCCATTGCAATATGGCGGGACTGTCAAATAAATTGCGCTGACATGCCCGTCCCGCTGCACGACCAGTGATGCGTGAGGGAGTGCACTTCGAGTTTTGTGTATTTTACTATTTAAAATTGCTTTTAATGTACTGCTAGAAACTTGTGATTTTGCTTTTAAATTGATATACTCATAAGTTTATGTAAATAAGTAAAATAAAAATTTGTAATTTCATGCCGTAAGAAGACACTGTACATATTAATATTTTTTCTGTTTTATTTAAATCAGCTTCTCTCTCTGATCAGCGCTGTATCCCGCACACAGCAAAGTAGGTAGAGGGAACCTAGTGTTAAGACACTCGGTTCCCCCCTTTCCGCCGAATTCTGGAGACATTGCGTGCTGAGTGGCGGAACTAAACTCCGCGCTTTGCCTCGACACCAGAGCGAAGAAATGAAAATGTAAATGTAAATAAATATTTCATTTTCTCGAGTGGGGATCGAACCCACAACCAGTCAATTTTACAGTCACTCTTTGTGCCTCTGCGCCATGACCGGCCTCAGTCTGTGTTTTATTTATTTATTAAAATTTGTTTTTCTTTATATTATGTTATCATTTTTTCAACTTTGCTACGACCAATGTTTAAGACATTGCGTCTTGACTATCGGAACTGGGAATCGAACAGGTAATCGTCGCGCTTACGCCAAATAATGAATTAAAATAAATAACAACAGTCAACATTATATATATCTACATATTATATTAAGTTTTGTTTGAATAAAAATCTAACATGCTTCAGTAAACCTAATCTGAATTCATACATCAGTATGAATTCAGATTAGGTTTACTGAAGCATGTTAGATTTTTATTCAAACAAAACTTAATATAATATGTAGATATATATAATGTTGACTGTTGTTATTTATTTTAATTCATTATTTGGCGTAAGCGCGACGATTACCTGGTATATAGGTACGATATGATTATCGTAGTTATAAATCTGAACACATTTTCTATACATATCCAAACTGAGTAAACATTTATCCCCGCATCCCCTATCTTCCTTATATGATGTATTTCATACATATATGCTCTTCAATATTTTTCATATGGTTGACAAAAGATAGCAATTGCCTTGCTAAAAAATCTAAAATTAATTTATTTTTCAAGATACACGTTTGCTTTGAAGCAAACCATATCCATTATGGTTGTTCCTGGTCTGGCCAATGCAAACCATTGTTCCAAATAGACGTATTGCCAAGGACAACTGACGCCAGTCTTAGCGCATGGGCACCAGCATGTGACTGTAAACGCGACAGGTTATGGGTTCGATTTCCACTTGAAGAAATGAAATATTTAACATTTTCATTTTGTATATCGAGGCGAAAGCGCGTCGATGAGTTCTGCCACTAAACACAGTGACTCTAGATATAGGCGGAAGTGTTTTAACATAGCTCCCTCTGTCTACCCTTATATATAGTTGAGATAAAGCTTTTACCTCGTCCGTGCGTCATTAAGGTTTCATATTGCCATTGATGTTGATTTCACGTTTGTATAGTAAAATTATCATGAAGAATAAACAATTTTAGCTAGTTAATTACCTGTTTTAAACGAATACAGCCTTTGTTTGAATAGTCCGTAATTTGACCAAGCCTTCTATGTACATTCTCTAATAATTATGATATTATACATTTTCTTTTAATACTATTCATCGTAGGCACCTACATTGGCTATAGGTGCATTAATTTAAAAAAAAATGTTTTCCGGTTTTATTAAATTTAGTTTCTCTATATTTTATTAATATCTAATTGAAATAAAATATTTTCTAAAATATATTATTTTTTATCATGAGACGGTGTTTTTCTTTGTATTTAAAACATACAAGCTTTGTTGAAAAATTACTCTATAATTAAAAAAGCTAGTGTTTACAAATATTCTACAATTTTTAATAATAAAAAATAATAGTGTATGTGTGTGTGTACATTAATATACTTACTACTGAAGTTTGTTCGCTTCAACTTTGAATTTCATATATTTTTTATTCAGACATTGCACCTGTGTCGTGTTCTAAGTATATTATTATTTAGCTACGAATAAACTACATAATTCCTCTTACCTATAATACTTTTAGCCTTTCGCTGACCACGCTAGCTGGAAGCACTTGATTGTTGTAATTATAGACACGAAAGACCTAAACTTAATGATTAAACATAGCTTGTAATCAAACCTTACATTATTTAAACACCCAGCGCAATGAAAAATCTAATTTCATATTTAATGACTAGGTTGATTTGTTGGTATTGTTGTATGTCACGTTTACTATATTTTATATAATAATTACGATAACTATAACGTTGTGGGTTCGATTCCTACTTGAGAAAATATTTATTTTATTTTTTTTCCGCTCTGGTAACATAAAGTTAAGTTCTGCCACTCAACACGCAATGCTTGTAACGCAGAATTTGGTGTTCGAAAGTGCTAAAAAACTAAAAAATAACTTTTTAATGTTACATTTACAAACAGGTTAAAAATAGTAGACATATATATAAAAACTAAAAACATTCTTTATTTTTCAACATAATAAACAAAACATAAATCACCTTCGAAAGCTGCGGACAAGGCTCCGTAAATCCTACACAACCACGATGGGTGTTTCTCGGTCTGGAGATCCCTTTAAATCAACCAGAGAAATAACCAAATCCTTCTGAAGGAATAAGAAAGATAACAAATAATAGCAAATATAAAACAGTGTACATTACATATTTTCTGTTTTATAAAATTTTAAGAAAATATATATAACATGTCACATTTATTCGTATGTGACATTTTTTTTAACAATTTAAATGGAAGAGATATCCACTCGCATATATTATTTTTATTTCTCCACTTCGACAAGCTTAATTTTGGTACCTCAAATGTCTTCAAATTGATCGAAAAATTATCTCCATCCATCTCAATATAGTTAGAACATGAGTGAAACAAAAAAAATAATAACATAATGTTTGATTTCCTTAAAAAAATCTATAAAATTAACATTATCATTCAACACAATGATATATTAAAAAGCTCATATCACCGTTAGCGATATGTAACTTTTTGTTCCACAATAAAGGTTTTAGATATTGCTCTTTTATGGCAACACTCTTAAATTTATGTGCATAGTATTTGTCACTCCTACAAGAAAGCGGGCAGACGGCGACTTGCTTGGCACGGCGCCGCAACCATGCTGCCTTCTATTGAGTGCCAACAACGGCAAAATTCGCCTTGTTTCTATCCAGTTTATGGCAAACGATTTTACTATATATCTCCGTAGAGAATGTATGTAAGTTGAGTTGTAAAATTTGCAACAAAGCAATTTAAATTACACTAAAATATTATTTTCATTTTATTTAAACATTATGATAAATATATGAAAAATAATTATGCTCTCAATTGGTACAACAGTTTAAATAATATACGTTAATAAATATATCGTAATAGGGACCCGGGGAAAGCTCTTCGATTTCGGACTGCGTAAGTCACCTCTACATTTAGCGTCGCGTGACTTCATTCAGTTGTAAAGAGAAATATTCCGTAAATTTCGGTGTCAACATAAAAGTAGTAAATTAAGACCTAAAACCATCTTAAATTGGGATATCTCAAAGTTTTTCTTGCGTATTTTTTCTTAGCCAACAAACAACATTTTTCTTGTATTTTTTCTATTAGTTTTCTCTAAATATTTGAATAGAGACCTGAATATTTAATAAAGCTTTAAAAAAAATCTAAATTAGACCTTTCGTGTTGTTTTTCACGTGAAATAGACCCATTTTCGTATAAAACCTAACAAACAACTACGAATTACGAGGAATTTTTGTTAGATAGAATCAAAAATATATTATATTCAATTAAGTTATTTACAGAATTTATTCTAAAGCTCTCATTAAGTAGGCCTTGTTTATTTGAGATAAGCTGCGTTCAGTTAGATAAGTATAGCATAAACCTCGTCTAGATAACTAAATATTGACCGTGACGTGGGTCGAGGGTAGGCTGAAACAAAACTTGTATTTACATTAAACTGGTATAGCGCCCACGTTTACTTAGATTATTTGATTTTTTTAACCATATGCGAATTTTGAAATAGAATGTTGATTCATTGGTATTAGGTATTTTAACTAAGCCATGAACTTAGTTTATTACATTTCGTAGATGAGGTTCTTAGCTTTTAAGGCACTTCCCGCACTAAAATGTTGTATCGAGTGATAGTTTTGTAGTAGAAATACAATTTATACTAATATAATAAAGTGGAATAGTTCGTTTGTTTGTTTGTTTAAACGCTAAGATCTCTGGAAGTACTGGTCGGATTTACTTTTTGTTTCTTTTGTATAAAAGCTACATTCTTGAGGAGTGCTATAGGCTATATAACATTACAGTTTAATTCTTAGTTAACCTTAAATAATGAAATAACAGTGATTAGGAACGCAATCGTATTACTTTAACCGCGTGCGCTGTATAAACAGTTTAACATATCTATGTAGCGTAATGCAAAAAGCTGAGTGTTTTTGTAAGACATTGTACTTACTTCATTCAGCTTCATTATTTCTAAAATAAAGTCCGCGAAACCCTTTCATTGTCTCTTACAAATAACTCGTAATAAGGCATTTTGTGATAAAAAAATAATAGAAATTTGCTAGGTGATGTTTTAACGTTTTTTATTTGGCAACGATGCGATCCTTACGAGCGAAAACTATTTTAGTATCAAGGAAATTTTATGAAAAAAGCTTTATACAATACGTTCCCTATTTTCTGCCCAATCGTAACCAGAGAGAGAGGGTTGAGAAAATGAAAGTAATTCATCTCACGATTGGGGACCCATAACATGTTTACACTGAAATGCTGTGCCGTTTTTAAAGTGTACATATAAAATGCATATAGAGTAACATATATTTAGTTAGTCGTTACCGCATGTATTCTAACTATATCTCCCATTTCAAATGATAGAGCTTACTATTCACAAAAACCCATTACAATTATTTTATCATTAACTGTAAAAATATAATTCTTTTGCTCGACAAAGGAAAAACAAAACAAGCACACAAAAACACAAAAAGTTCACCCAAAAGGAAAATAGAGAACTACTATTTACTATTTTATTTTTCAACTGTATAGAATGACCCAAACCCAAGATAGCATAATCATTAATTACTGAGAGTCCCGAGCTCTTTGTGTAATCCTCTTTTAGGCTCTCGAAGTTTTGTTTATAAATAAATCACAATCCAATTAACATTTTAAAAATTACTTTTCAGCACTTGTCGCTGTTTTCGACTTTCGAGTTTGTGTTTTGTTAGAAAAGAATTTTGATCGGAGTGCTGTCGATATGTCAACGTTGTTCAAGAAAAAAGAACAACCCATGATTTTGTTATTAAAATGTCGAAAAAGATGCACTGTGAAATGATAGGTGGATATATTACATTTTAAAATGTATTTGTAAACGCAAGATTTTTTATTTCATTTCTCTTACTTATTATTTATTGCTTTACGCTCTAGTACGCATACAGCAGGGTAGACAAAGAGAACTTAGTGTTCAGACACTCTATTTTCCGCAGAATTGAGACACGCAATTGGCGCAACTTAACGCTAACATATTATAAAGATGAATCAAATTAAACAATAACAACATATTTCTTTTATACCCATAACAAATACCATCCATTTTCATTTAATAGCTTAATTTACTGAAAAAACCTCTTGTTCTCCCCCATCCTTGTATTTCACGTAGTTCAGTGTTGGTAACCAACGGTGGAATCCTATTTACTCAGTTCGCTATAAATCGTCCTGAGGTAAATAAAGTCCACGGCAACAATAAAACCTGCGCTGTGGTTAAAACAATAACAAGGTGGGTAGAAAAGCTAACATTGCACCGCTCTGATTGAACGTAAAATGTTTTTACATTTCCAGCGGATAAAAAATTGAATAACTAGTAAAAATAGAAAAAAAAACTGATTCGTATATTATTAAATGTACCTTTAAATCGTACGTCAGTAACTTTTTTAGAAATGTGCAAAAATTTTGAACGTAGCGGCATTTGAAGCTACGTCACTTGGAATCTGTCCGAGCGATCTCACCACTAAGCCATACGTTCCATTTTTATACGTTTCTAAAAAGGTTTTTTTCTTTCTTGCGGAATAACACACAACAACAACCTACATCAGTTGTTATAAATTTACTTACAATAAATTCCAAAAACAATTTATTTTAATAAAATCGAATCTAATAGGTTTATTTCATTTAAATGAATTTCTAGAAGTAAACTACAAATAAAATATTTTATGAAAATACATTTTAGTTTCAACAAAATGAAATAGAATTCGTACTAAATCTTATTTTACTTATTTAAGCCGTCAAATCAAGTTTGTAGTTTGTAATAAAATTGTGTACAGATTAACACTTAAGTCAGGAGTCTGGACTAAGTTGTTTGTTAATTAATAAGATTATCCTTTGTTTTCTTATGTTCAGTATTTGTGCTTGAAACGACGTGGATTAAAAAAATATTTTCTTGCGTTTCATTTAAGTATGGTGTGTTTATTTCTTTTTTTAATGAAAGATATTATTTTATTACACGTACATATTGAAATTGAACATAAATTTATTTTTTTTAGCTTCACGCAGTAAAGTGCGATCCCGCATATAGTAGGGTAGAAAAAGAGAACCTGAATACTTAGTGTTAAGTTACTCCGTTCCTCATTAAGACACTTCCGTTTCCCACTTTCCCACGAATTATTGAAAAATTGCGTGCTCGAGGTAAATGATAAATATTTCATTCCCCCGAGTTAGAATCGAACTCCAAACCGTCGCCATGTCGGTATAAAAAATTTAAGCTACTCTTCAAAATGAATCCAAAGGTATTAGATAACGGTAGAATATTAGATAAAATAATACTCTTGTGGATATTAATCGATGTAAATCAACCCCTCTTGACCTCCATCTTAATCCTATTATTGAATATTACTAGAAATGATCATTCTAAGCTGGTATCATCATTAACTGTAATAGTTAGCTTCATTAAGATAGGAGCAATGCAGATTGATTGAAATTAATACGTTCAAATTATATTACTGATATATTAAGTTCAAGTATTCTGTAACATCAAATACTTAATTAAAGCAAATTATGTAACTATGTAACTTAATTTAGTCGAAAACAGAATTTCTAGATTATTAATAATTATTAATTTGATATAAGGACTTAGTAAATAGATAGTAAAAATATATAGTACAAGTAAATCATAGAGTTTTGGTACTTAATGGGTCTATTTATGTGATAAAAAATGGACCATGTCTTTTAGCTTGTAAGCTATGATATAATTAATAGCGTAATTACTACTTATAAGCTATATTATTAGGGAAACTAATTTCGTACCGTAATTTAAAAAGACTAATAATTTTTATATTTAGATATATGTATAATTACAGATTATTTTCTTGGAAAGTAATGTTTTTTTAGTTCTAAACGGTAGGCAGAGATAACCTGGGAACCTAGTGTTAAGACAGAGTTGTTAAGACACTCCGTTCCCATTAAGACATTTCCGTTTCCCACTTTCAGCCGAATTCTGAACTTAAATAATCAACTTAAATATTTCATGATTTCCCCAAGTTAGAATCGAACCCCCAACCTGCGCCACGACTAGTCCCAATGTAATATTAACATGAATACTATACCTTCTGTACCTACAGTATAATATTTAAAAAACTTAGCTTTCAATGAGTGGCGAGAGTTTCATCCTCTTGAGTGGTTTGCAAGAATTTACACATTCACATTTACTAGGCCAAGAAACGTTCGTCGCATCAGTCATTGTCAACAAACTTTATAAGGAGTCGTTCTCGAATGGAATGGACCAAATGTGTTTGTTGTGGTCTCAGACCGGCGTTGCGGTCTCGCCTCTAACTGAAAATCGCATTTGCAAATGCACTTTAAGAATTCTACGATGAACTATTGTGAAATTCAAAGTGGGACTACCAATCTGGCAAGAGTTCCCTTCTCCAAATTGAAAGCTACTTCTATTGTATCAGGTAAATGGTTTTTTTTTACGATAAATTTATGTAAAATTTATGTACGTGTCTACATATTACTAATGTGTTTTTTATACATACATTTGGGACGAATAGGTATTCCTCCCAAAGTATAAACATTAGAGACGAAAAAACACATATACATTCTATTTATATTATAAATTGTACTCGGCTCTTTATAATATTATGTCAGCATAATATTGTATGTTTTTAAATGAAATCCTCTGAAAATAAAATATGGTACGCCATATTGTTGACGCTATAAAGACCACGCGTACACTGAACAAACAAGGCAAAGTGAAATTTTGGACAAAACATTTTATTTTGAAACCAAAAAACCAAAATAAAACCGTCAATTTTTAGAGGTGTGATCATATTCCACTTTAGCGGTACTCGCTCGCAAACCATTTCGTGAAAGCACAAATAAAAGCTGACACAAAAATATCAGCATATTCTGGATTGCAGCATTGAAATTGTGTAGCGTAACAGTTTATAGTTAATTACAGAGTTAATTACTTTTAAAATACATATAATGGTTAATAGATTTGAAAAAGCAGTTTATAGCAAAATTATAAAAAAAAACTCTACAATATATTAGTATACTTACTTTGTTTATTAGAAACCAACAACGTTTTATGATGAAACGTATAAGAATGAAAGAAGAAGTGTATCCTTTCAAATAAGAATCATCGGAATCGGTTAGCGTGATATTGAGTTATTTGTCGCGCACAAACCTAATGCAAATTTAAGATTTATGTGATTTTCTCTCAGATACCATAGTCAGAAATGGCCCAAAAAAAATTACCATACGAGAAACACTAGCTTTCAAATAAAAAATAATCATCAAAATCGGTTCACCCAGTCAAAAGTTTTGAGGTAACAAACATAAAAAAAGGTCGAATTTCTAACAGAAGTCGGTTAAACAATGGGTAGAAAAAGAATATTTTTATACATGGGAAAGGCGAAATTTAGGAAATTAAAATAAATAAAACTTCTGTAAACCAAAAGCTACATTATATTGGACAATATTTGTTAGGTTACGTAGATATATACACTATTGGAAGACGTACATCACTTAAAACAGCTTTCCTAGGTAGCATCTGTCTTATTGATAGCGGCCACGTTTCTGACTTTACTTTAATCCTTAGATAAACTAGCTTATAAAATATCAGCGTCGCATTGCCGCTTTCTATGTCCAGAAGAGAAATCCTCGTTTACATTGTAGTTGCTTGATTACATATTTATTCGAGGTTACATTTTCAATATGAAATAAAAGTAGGTACTTGTAATTTTTTTGCTAATAAGTACTTTAATAACTGAAATTGCAAAAGACCATTCGTTTGTTTGGCTTGGAAATTTCAAAATCATGTATCATTACATTTTTTGTAAACAACTTATACAGAAAATCTAATATCAGTTTATTTTACTCAGAAAAAGCACCCGACTGTTTATTATACCGTGCGTCGTAAATAAGAGACATTGAGAGCTTGCTAAATGACTTGACGACTACATTCCCCGCTTCCCTAAGTTTCCACTTACGCATACGGTTTTTTGCTCGCGTATCCTCCCTTTGAATTTATTTTTTTATATCTACTTTTGCTTTTACGCAGTTCGTGTAATTAAATGTAGCAGTTTAGTGAGTAAGTAACACTAGCAACGGCGATGATATTTTATCTCTTACATTTTTTTATGCAGTGTTTTCGTCAGCACTAGTTTATATGAAACCATAATTTTAACTACTCTATAAAACGCCATTTGTCAAGAACGGCGCACGCAGACATAAAGTTATCAAAGGGAAACCGCCGCATACACCTCATTCCGAAATTTCTTTTTTCTACAATGTCCTTGTAGAATTTTTTTTTTATTATTTTTTATCAGCTTCACGCTGTATCCCGCACACAGCAGGGTAGGCAGAGGGAACCTAGTGTTAAGACACTCCTGTTCCCCACTTTCTGCCGAATTCTGGAGACATTGAGTGTTGAGTGGCAGAACTCAACGCCGCGCTTAACCACGACACCAGAGCGAAGAAATGGAAATATAAATTTAACCTATTGTAGAAAAAATTAAATTAGCTTCACGCTATATCCCGCACACAGCAGGGTAGGCAGAGGGAACCTAGTGTTAAGACACTCCGTTCCCCACTTTCTGCCGAATTCTGGAGGCATTGCGTGTTGAGTGGCAGAACTCAACGCCGCATTAAAATATTCATAAATATGTTTGTCTTAATTTTTTTTGGTAAAAGTATCAAGTTCATGTATTGAAAATATTGCATTCCCACCGGGCTTGAAGACGTTTCAATTATTTAAGCAAATCAACCATCAAGAACTAGTTTAAAAACAACACATGCAACAGATTTTCACATTGACGTATAAATGACTTCACTAAAAACTATTTTTCGTCATAGAGCGAGCGACCTTTTATATTATATAATTTCGATCAAAACGCTAAGCGCACCTAATCCTGAATAGTTTAAGATCGGTATCGCTAAGCGATTACACTAAAGATCGGATTGTAAATCTTAAGCCTGCAAGAATCTCCGGCGCCGTAATCCCAAAGATAGAGTGTTCGGCGGTAAACTCTATTACTGCGACTGCTCAGAAAGCCTTATTGATAGCGTAGAGATTTCAGCGGTTCAAGAACGCGACCGCACGTTCAGAATAATCTACTCATTTACTAAATAAATTAGTCGGTTTACTTGTATTAACATTGGATTAATCACGGAAGCCATTGTTTTTTTTGGTATCTATTAGGTTTCACTTGTTTGTTATAATTTTTAAAATATTAAAAGCTTACTTTTTATCCTATTTGTCTGTTACTCCAACAAATTTATCACTTTCATCTATTTTCACGTCATTTTTTTACTTTTTTTGGCGGAAATTGCAAGCGTGTATTCTATGAAAAAAAATTGTACACCATATTCGAAAAAACACTCATCTCTCTTCTGTTTCACGTCCCTTTGCCGCGTTACACCGTTTTTGGCACCCCATGGTTAGACGTCGCCGTAAAATTCTACGCGCTGCACACATTAATCAAACTCGACTGTAATCTGATAGACCGTTACTTTGTCCCTTTTTATACTTACGTACGATTGAAACCTATCAATGTAAAAGGGAAATAATGAAACGGAAATGGTCGTTCCACTTCGAACTTATTTTCCAATTACTGAGTGTACATTTAAAGGTAGTTTATTTTTGTAAGGATTATTGCTATGTGAATGGAATGGAAATTTATTTTGCAGTATTGTCTCTTTGTCGTTTATAATCTACAAATTTAAATTGATATTGACAGCATTATGATATTAAGGATTGCATGTATGTACGCGTTGTGGATATATATTTTTTATGATTACAATATTTTTCTATTCTGGTTAGGTAAATAGAGTGAAAAATAGAAAGAAGAGTATACATAATATATAATTATATTCCGATAAAACACTGACAAATAACATCAATGAATATAACGATAATTAAATTCAATATCGCTGACAATACTAATCTAATACATACAACCTAATTTTATAATATGTTTTAGTATTTCACATAACACAAATAAATCTTACCTCTAAATCCAAATTAATTTATCCAGCGGGAGAGATTACCGCCGGCGTGGCGTACGTACGTACTACTACTGCATCAAATTACGCACCCACATACAACTACGTGTTTACCCACAGTAGTTTAGCATCGTACATTTTCTACTATAATTACATAATATCGTATTAACTAGTAGAGAAATACAATGACGTTGTAATGAAGTTAAATTGGTTTAATTTTGTTGGAAACATCAATTAGCAGGAGGGCGGGCAAATTGTAATTTACGTCAAACGCGAATGGAGCGTTGCGTGCGGTTCTATAAGATTAACGTTCAATAATTCTTGTGCTGATGTATGCTCGGCCACAGAAACCAAATGAAGCTTATCATTGGGTTAGGGGCGGATAAGGAGTTTTACAAAGCGGCGTTCCTGTGGCTCGTCTTTAATTTGGAGATAGAGGTTGGCCAGGGGTTGGTGGAATTCAATCTAAAGTTGTATATATAGGTATAAATATATAGGTATATTTTTGATAGCAGAAGTTAATTAGGGTACTATCTTAGCGTTAGTAGATATGAAAATGGATGAAAATGTCTTTATCAGATGTGGGTGGTAGCGTATTGCGAAATAGAATATATTAAATATATATATGAATCCAGTTGTGGCGCAGAGGCAAAAAGTGTGACTGTAAAATCGACTGGTTGTGGGTTCAATTCCCACTCCAGGAGGTGAAATATTTATTTACATTTATATTTTAATTTCTTCGCTCTGATGTCGAGGCAAGGCGCAGCGCTGAATTCCGCCACTCAACACGCAATGGCCCCAGAACTCGGCGAAGTGAGGAACGGAGTGGCTTAACACTAGGTTCCCTCTGCCTACCCTGCTGTTTGCGAGATACAACGTGAAGCTGATTTAAAATATACATATTTCTTTTCTATATATATTATTTAGAATGTGAATAAATATATTATTTTCCGTATACTGTCTACAGAAAAAAACATATTTCCAATAAAATCCGGACTGACAATTGTAATATATAAACTGAAAGTAACGTAAATATTAGTCGATATTAAATAAAACCAATTGATATTGCATCAAAAGGCTACACCAGTATAGCACTAAATATCGAGAATGTGATCAAACTTCGATGAGGTCGGCTGTTTATTAACTGCATGTACAGGATTTTGCCGCGACTCAATACCTAATACCATCATATCGATCATATTGAGAGCAGGCTGTGGTAATCTGTCTAAAATAGTATTGGTTTAGATTTCAGTTATTTTAACTAGGTATGTAAACGTATTAATTATATTATAGGTATATGATTAAATGTTATCTATAGATAACATTATAATATATATATTATAATATATATATTATGATTTAAAAAGACTTTAAAACAAAGAAAAGGTTTTTACTATGTAGTAATAAAATAGTACTAATGTAGTATAATATAGTTCACCTCTATATTGTTTATTCTGAATTTTACTTTCTGTACAGATAAGAAGTAAAATTCATTGAAATTGACTCTTAATGGAACGAGCACATAAAGAAGTCTACTTAATTTAAACATATTCTAATATTATTTTTTTAAATAATCCCTTCAATAAAAATAATATTATGCCAGTGACAATTAACTTAAAAGAACATTGACATGTATTCGTAATAAATCGGTCCAGTACAAGTCGGACTCGCGTACCAAGGGTTCTGTACTTACCTTTAAAAAAATCTTTACTGTAGTTTATAAAAACGAGTAGGTACTTACCGTAACTTTATTTTGTTAGCACTCACTCACATATGCACTCGGTTATAAATTATAAATTTGTAATAGCGAACTTCCAATTATAAATTTGTAATAGCGAATTCCTATCTGTTATATAAATTTAAATTTCCCTGTTTCGGATTTAAATGTATAATATAACAGATAAAAAATCAACTTTTTTCCAAATTTTATAAATGTATGTCTATTGAGAATACCGTAGACGTTTTTATTACACGGCGAATTTCTCTGCCTACCCTGCTGTGTGCGGGATACAGCGTGAAGCTGATTTAATTTTTAATTTCATACAAAATGAAAATGAATAGTCATATCTTTTGATTTCGTTGACTTAGAAGCTTGATTTTTTTATATACTTCAAGGGACTATAAACATGAGTATTTGATCAATTCTGCTTGAGATCCCGAGATCTCGTGGAGGTACCACGAGATCTCGGGATAAATGATCTTGACAAACTTATTAGACGAACAACAAAATCATCCTATAAGGACTCCGGATTTTCCATTTAAGGTGCGGAACCCTAATATTGAAAATTGAACTCAATTATGGGCGGGTAATAGCCGGGCAAGTTAATACCTTCGCAACATGCAAATAACATTAAATATCGTTGAGGCGCCAATTTAAGTCGTAAACTTTAATTGATATTCATGGAACAGTAATGAGAGTGTTGTTGCTCGGACGAAAATATCGCTTATGGGCGTGTCTTTTTGAGCAGTCTCTGAGTAGTGATCAAATTAGACACCTTTTGTAGATGGGTCGTTTTAGATGAGTCCAACTCCAACAAGAGTAATTTTAGGTTTAGTTAAAATGCTCATCTCATTTATCCCAAAGTCTCAGAGTATTTTTCACTTATATTTTTTCACGTTTATTAAATATGTAATTAAAACCTTTTCTTTTATTCAGCCATACTAGTACCTAAAATAAAATGAAATAAATCAACTTCATGCTGTATCCCGCACACAGCAATATAATGAGCTTATACACACACACTACATATATGCTCCGTTCCCCACTTTCCGCCAAATTCTGAAGGCATTGCGTGTTGAGTGACGAAACTCAACGCCGCGCGATGCGATTCGATAACTCGGGCTGAAAGTTTGACGAACAAAACGTTTTAACATTAAACAAAATTGAACTACACTTTATGACACGTTAGTTATTTACAGTGAAAAACCTAAAACCTAAAAGATAAAAACTAAAAAAATACATAAATTCATACGCTTATCTGGAACATATGCATATGTTACAAACAAACATATTTATTCATTTTCCGTCAACGAAATATAACAAACAATAGGAATAGTAAATACAATTTCACGGGAACCTAAACGTATATATATATATCTACGTCGATTCTTAATGAAGTGTCGTCTTAAGTCTGGCGAACAACGGCGCGGCTACTGCCAGCCCGGCAGCATTAGTTACGCTCTAAAACTTCCCTTAATGAAGATGACATCTTCTCCATTCTATAATACTTGATGATTAAATTAAATTGAGTTATTATACTTATTAACCTCATTTTCCTCTTTGCAAAGTATAAGGCGGTATTACCAATAAGTTAATTGAAGTTGTGAAAATGAAATTTGTGCAAGAAACTTAAAAGCTGCACTATGCATTTTTGTATTATAAATAAATCAATTAATCAGCTTCACTTTGTATCTCGTATACAGCAGGGTAGGCAGAGGGAACCTAGTGTTAAGACACTCCGTTCCCCACTTTGTGCTGAATTCTGGAGGCATTGCGAGTGGTAGAACTTAACGCCGCGCTTTGCCTCGACACCAGAGCGAAGAAATGGAAGTATAAATTTAAATAAATATTTCATCTCCTCGAGTGGGGATCGAATTCACAACCAGTCGGTTTTACAGTCGCACTCTGTGCCTCTGCGCCACGACTGGCCACATTTTCGTAGTATAATATGAATGAATTATTTGTGTAACGGCTTTATATATATTTTTTTAAAACATTCTTACAGTTTTAAAGTACAAAATAAATAACTCTTTCTAGTTTAATTCATAACTGGATTTGTGAATATATATTTTAAAATGTTCAAATAAACATAATATCTCCTTGACAGTTAATAAATAATAAAGATAGATAAAGATTACTTATAAAGAGATACTTTATTAGACTAAAAGTACTGAGTATATATTTTTAATAATAATTCGAAATACATGTGCATCTGGATCTGCTATCGCATTGAAAGCCTAGCATTTGACCTACGTTCCAATTACCATAGCCTAGAACTTGTTGACCTATATGTCTATAGATTCTCATTCGAAACTATCATGGAGCCTCATTAGTGCTCTAGTTCAAACCTGAACTATTATAATAAACTTGATAAAATCACATTTGAAAAGCACTGCGACTTTTTGTAACGAAGTGTACGTGGTATTTGAAAATTAATTATATTTTTATTTTATTTTACAAAACAAATTCAAATGGAAAATACACAATATTTCATATTCGTGCAGTTTTTTACTTGTGGTAGATGAGTTTTTTTTTATTATTATATAGATATATTTTTTCTAGAATATAGCCCACTCCAACTTTAACCTACGGTGCTTACTTTTCTGGCGCTACGCCCTAGCCTCGCCCAGATTGAAATATGATTTTGCATGATTTAAATTAAAATATTTTGAGTAAATACTTTCATATAAATGTAAATTGTAAAATGCTTTAAGTAGTTCTAAATGCACACTTTGCAGATATAGTATTAAAAAAACGGGTCAAGTGGACCTAAAGTTGCACCCAGGATTCTATATTAATTTTATGATTGTAAGTCAATGATATGACTTATCATTAAAAACAAATTTGTCAACTTATAAAAGTTGACAAATTTGAGTTTACGGGTGTAAGCACAATATTTTGTATGAAATGAATTACAAATATAAGTTTGTAATGATTTGTTGTGATATATTTATAAATCTCTAATTTTCGGAATTCTACAATTAAATTTGTATTGTAAAATTTCACTTATTACCAAATTTTATCATTGTAGTTCCATGGACAATACCCCATCTTGAGAAAAAAATCTTGACCGAGGGACAGACCGTCAGGCAGACGTAAAACAAAGTGATCCTATATAAGGGTTTCGTTTGTTTCTTTTGAGGGACAAAAACCTAAAAATTGAATTTTCTCTGTTAAAAGTTTACATACCTCGTTAATTCTACGTTATTCTAGTGTTATTTCAATTCACATTCACAGAGATATTTAGACATACCACAACGGAGAAGTCCAATGACTAATCGAATAACAGAATGTGTAGGGCCAAACTTTGCATAATTTCATAATTCCCTAGTGTGATACGGAAATAGGTCTAACTTCATCGTAGGTGTAAATTGACCTCTTCCTACGTACGTACGGCAGCTACGGAAGGCACTCATAAGACAATGTTATTGTGTAATAACACTCCAAAGCTGCGAAGAGACTACAGGTGGTCTATTTAATATAATGAAACAGGTTATTTATGAAGATTGCTTCTTACAACGCCAACGTGGAGCAGTTATCAAGTGTGTTCGCAATGGTTGTGGGTTCGAAACGCTCTTGGGACTTATTAGAGCAAATTCTAAGTTAGTAAGTTGTCTAATACGCAAATGCTGCGATAAGAATGTAAAACAGAGTAATATATCGATACAGTCTCGTTCAGTCGCACAACATAGTCGTTCACAGTAAATTTTTATTATGTCAAATACACAAAAATATCGAAATATTATTAGATGCAACTGTAAACTAAGATACGGTATCGGTATCTTGGAAATATACTAATGTTTAAAGTAGATTTTTCTTTCTCAGTGACTCTTTTCCTTGTGTTGTTCAGTTACGTAGCTTAAACGGATTAAGTATGTTGTAGGCAACTTGGAAACTACTCATACGTTCCTATTATAAACATAACTTATAAAGTTTACAGAATAAATATAACTAACAATCTATCTCTAAGAACGTTATAAAGTTTGTTTTATATATCTTTCTCATCTTAAATATAAACACTTAATCATTACTTCTCCACTTATTGACTACATTTACAAAATTGGCCACGTCCAGGCTTATCGTCAAGCCTACAGTCAAATCAGGGTTCCAATATAAGTTACCAATTTAAAAACATTTTTTGCCATCGACGATGCCGGCTGGAAAATGGAATCACCATTAAAGATCGGCGAAGGTGCTCCAGTGTTTTATCGGAAATAGACTTAACAGTGACTTTTGGGGCTTCAAACTGACATGAATATTTATGAGAGGCCCTCCTTTGCACTTCCCCGAGTTGTCTAAAATGAATTTGTTTGTTTTTTTCTATTTGATTAATATGATATTTTCAAATTGAAGTGACTTATTAATACGTAGGGAGGCCACTCGTGGCGCATGAGCACAAGTAAACGCGACTGGTTGTGTGTTGTGTGGTCCTTACTTGAGGAAATAATAATTTAAATTTATATTTACATTTCTTCGCTCTCGTATCGATGCAAAAGCGCAGCATTGAGTTCCACCACTTAATAAAATGAGGAACGGAGTGTCTTAACACTAGGTCCGTCTATCCTACTCCACTGTTTTCGGGACACAGCCTGAACCTGCTTTAGTAATAAGTAGGATCCCACATCTTTACTATAGTCTATATACTTTTAAATAATATACCAAGTTACTAAGCACCGTATTGTATAACTTCGGTCATCAGAACGCGCTTTGTATTTAATATTTCCGAATAAATTAAATTAGCAAAAAAATTGAGTTGAACCCACGTCCTCTCGTATAATACGCCCAAACGCTTTGGGCAATTGCTAGCTATCGCCTTCCGTCCCGTTCAAACTTTGTTACGGTTATTACAAATTTTATGTAAGGAGGCCTCATAAATTATTTACTTTAAAAATTATATTTTCATGTTTATTTTTCCTAAAATACTATTTCTTTATAGAATATATAAGAAATATTAAAGTTACAGTTTTCACTATAGTGTTACTTATAAATATATTTTAGGGAAAAATCTTTTCTAAAATATCATTGAAAATAAAAAGCATTTTCTAATGTCTGTGCCTTTTTTCTCAAAAACGAAAAGGAGTGTAGAAAGGCACTCGACACTAATCGAATGGATTTCAACGAGCGTTTACACTGGTCGAACTTCAATGGACTATTTCTAAGAATTTAATGTAGTAGCTTAAAGACATATGTTTAAAGCTGTAAAAAGTCCATCACCCCTTATGAGACTTGATTGAAGATGTTATTATAATTAATAAATATGTATATGTAAAAATATCTATGATAAGTAGGTACTGAACTTAAGGTATATGATTAAGACATAAAACTCGTTTAGGTATTATTTAGTAGAATAGGTGTAGAGTAAATATTTAAAATTTTAAAAATGTTAAAAAAATTATGATATGGAAAAGAAGACACGAAAAATAAGTTGTAGACTTACCAGATTGTAGATTATAAAAAATCTCAAAGTCTTAAAAAATCTACTGTTTAGTAGAAAATATAAAACGTTTATATATCTTTTTGTTTACTTGCGGCGATATATTAATAATCGTTTTAATATTTATATCATTTAATATAATAAATATTAAATTTTAAAACAATTTTTCCATTTATAAACCAATATTTTTATTAAGCTTGGCTAAGCTGCAATAGCAGGCTGCCCTACATAACCGAACCTACAAGCCCAGTTTCTATGATGATGATCTCTCATCCTATTTTACATTTGAACATTTTCAAGCTTCACATTACTAGTGATATCTACTGTATTTTAACAATGTGATGGAAACCACTGTTGTCGATAATAAGTATATATTTAATCATGATTAATTCCTGAATTTACAACATATACAAATAATCTTCAGCTCGGAGCAGTGCCTAGGACTTGCGACCGACGTGTATATATGCTTCATGGGGCCCCTTGCATTGCAATAACCAACCTTGACTGCTTGAGCCAATAAGGCTAATCAAATATAATTTAATCAAATACCGCCTTTTGTACGCTTTAGTATATTTTGTAAACTTTGCTTAAAACATAATACCAGCCCTAAGTTAATCCATCCCTTATATGATGTCCTTCCTCATGGAGTTCCCCATCCCCATATGTTCATGTTTGTATTGAGTCGTTAATTCTTAATAAGAATTAACGTAGATTATGGATTATTATATTTGCATAAGAATTTCTTATGTAAATATATTAGGTATAATAAAATAAAAATATAACTCGTAACACCTTTGTAAAATATTATGCATTACTAACCTAATTGTTATTATAAGTGATAAAAATATTTTAACTGGATCTCTTTTAAATGTGCTTTCTCAAAAAAAGATTTTAAAAAAGATTTTAGTAAGGGTGAAAGATACATCATTTTAAATGTAAAATATAAACAGTAAAATTACATGAAATAACACGTATACAATCCTAAATTACCATATAGAGAACTCAAAAAGAACTTTGTTGGAAGTGGGGTACATAGCTAATTAGCATCGAGCTACGCGAACACTCAGCGTCGTAACAATCGCGCGAGTTCGAATTTGTGTTGCATTATGACAAAAGTGTATGTATGTATGTTCCTACACGAGTTGTTTCACAGTACTTGTTATTTGAAGTTTTGTTAATTAAGCGAGATATCTATCTATTAGCTTCACGCTGTATCCCTCCTATAGCAGAGTAGACGTTCCCCAATTTCCATCGAATTTTCGAGGCATTGCGTGTTAAGTGGCGGAACTCAACGCCGCGCTTTGCCTTGTTATTAGAGCGAAGAAATGACAATCGTGTGACCTTGAACGCGACGGTTCTGGGTTCGAGTAGCACGATTGTACCACTGCGCCACGATAGCCTCTTTACTAAGCTGTATTATATGTATTATTAATAATACATATTTAGTAAATTAGAATAGTGATCTTATAGGCTCTCCGCCCTTGTTTGCTATGTAAATGTTGCCTTTGCCTTGACATCGCCCTGTACCTTACGCACACAGCAGCGAATGGAACTGTTTGGAGAGGCTAATTCACGTCTATGTTGATGTCTACTTGTTTGACGTCAAATATGATATGAAACGTAAATTGAAACCGCCGTATATTGCTACGAATCTAATATCAAACTAACAGTGTTTGTTCGTACTCTCGTGCTTTTACTCTAACATTGGTATGTATATTTTGCTCAATAAAATGGGACGTGCTCCCAATCGCTCGCGGCCGATGCATCCCAGATCGGATCGATAGGAATCGAGTTATAAAAGAATTGGTAGAATATTGAATTCGCATCAACTTCTCTAGTTATCAGTTTGTTGGGGTGAATAACGTTATATAGTTTAGAAGGTTTGTTATACTATTACGTGGATATATTAATTGAATTTGACTTAAATCTAATTATATATTCTGTTTTCCCAAGCTCAACCTTAGGTTATTAATATTTATTTATAATTCGATTATTATATTAGAATATAAAATGGTTGTTTTATATTCTCACTCCCATTAAAATCGTATTAGATTTTGCGTTCAACAAAAAGCCTGTACGACCTGGCGGGCATTTGTTAAGATGTAAATTTATTCTGAGGGAACAAAGAGAGTTCGCAGTCAACGGCTATACAAAAACTATATGAGTTTAGTGATGGCGAAACGTGTTCTCTTTAGATCACAAATATGAGCACTGTATAATTTTCGGCTACATTACAGATATTATTCGCGACTCGTCGTGAATAATGTTAAGCTTAATTTATATTACCATTTAAATTACAAGCCAACTTTTTTTAAATGTTAATAAAACATAAGTTTATGTACTAAAGCACATAAACTTACGCTTTTTCTCTTTTTTTATAAATTTCTCGTATATATTTACAATCGTTTTTATTTATACTTTATTTGCTTATATCTCTGCTATGGAATGTAACTCATGTGTCTTTAATGGTGTTCTTTTTGACCAAACACATCAACATAACTGATCTGTTAATTTTATAGTGTAAATTACAATAACTTAACTTAGCTTCACGCTTTATCCCTACACACTTACAGGGATAGTCAAAAAGAACGGAGCGCCAAACGCTACGGTCTCTACATACCTCTTTCGCCCCGTCCACTGTCATCAACTTCTTCATACATGCCCTCCGGGACGTCCTCATGCTTTTTAAGTGACCTTCCTCCTTCGAAGATCGACCGAGATCTCCCCCTATCTCTCTTACCACTCACTTTTCCATCATAAATCATTTTGCCATTCTTTCATCACTCATTCGTTCGACGTGCCCAAACCAGTTGAGCACGTTCTTCTTCATTCTCACCGTGACATCTTCGCTAGTACCTGCCATTCTGTGTATCTAAACATACTACCCAAATAAATTACAATATTGTATGTGCATTTGTGTATTTTCAGGCAGTTATTTACTAGCATCAAGTTAGTAAGCTACTATATATATATACAACAAAGTGAGTCGCCTACGTTGGCTTCTGTGATCAAATATGTAACAACTTAGCACTGTACACCCAAAGACGTAAAATGAAGTGTTGTATACTAGATTTTCTCTATTTAATTCTAGAAATACTAGTAACACAATTTTTTGGCTATAATATTCTCGTATAAAAAAAATATTTTCTGAGTGTCCATAATATGTATTTATAGTGTAGGTGTAACGTCACTTGTTTCTTTGTAATTTTGTTTTTGATATTGAGTTTACTTGACTTCTTATTTTTGTGAAAACTTTATTGGCTATATTGCTAATTAGTTAAAAGTTTATCATTATAAAAAATAAAAATAAATCAGCTTCACGCTGCATCCCGCACACAGCAAGGTAGGCAGTGGGAACTTAGTGTTAAGACACAGTCAACCAGTCGCTTTTACAGTCACACCTTGTGCCCCTGCGCCACGACTAGCCTCATACCTATACCACAATGCTGTATGGTTTCCATAAATATATGTCTAGGTTCCTTCTGCCTACGAATATAGAACATCGTGAAGCTTAGAAAAAAAATAGTAAATAGATATTTTTTTCAATTTTACGAAACCTACGCTAAAACATCCAAAGTTCAAAATCAACATCTTAAGGACGAAGTCATTAATTTACTTTGCCATGGAAAAATTCAATGGCAATCTTGAGTAAACAGAGCAGTTCCATTTTAATGAGATGTTCAGTGACCTATCGTATCTTTATGTCTAGCTTAAGTCTATTACTGAAGCGTTTTGAATCACTTTTAATATTTAAATTAAAGCTTTGTAGATTTTAAGTAATAAAAAATATATATTTAAACCAGCTTCACGTTCTATCCCGCATGTAGCAGGATAGACAGAGGGAATCTAGTGTTAAAACACTTAGTTCGCCATTTTCCACCGAATTCTGGAGGCATTGCGTGTTGAGTGACGGAACTCAATGTTGCGCTTTGCATCGACACCAGAGCGAAAATATGAAAATATTAAATATTTCATTTCCGCGAGTGGGAATCGAACTAACAACCAGTCGCGTTTACAATCGCTTGCGCCACCACTGGCCTCAATAAAACTATATTTTCAATTACTTTTAACATATTCTAAATCATCACACTATTACATATAAGTATAATTAATCATTTATAATTTAAATCTAATAACAGATTTTCGAATTTTCTAATAAACGTTGCTATTTAATATTTATAAGATATCAAACAACCTTTGGACGAACTTCAAAATAAAACGTTTTCTTCTAATTGTTTCAACCTTGTAAAAACATACTTTAGTTAACCACAATTTCATCACAAACCAATACCCGAGCTAATTCTTGGGTTTAAAAAAAAATCACGTGTATAGACAGACATTTATTTCTTTCTAAGAATATCTAAGATTAAAATTTAACTAAAATTAATTTAGCTAAAAATGAAAAATATCTTGATGTAAATTATATTTCTATTTGTTTTATTCCTTTATTTTAAATTATGGTGTCTTATAAAATATTAATGTTCGCGGCATCAGAGATGGAAATGTCCGAGCTATTTAGTCGAGTGGAGACCGAAAGCGTACTGGTTGGTCTATCTATTAACAGAGCAAAGACCAAACTCATGTGTGTTGATAGGACAGGCCTGCTGTCGCTGACTGGATTAATGCCGAATCTGGAAATAGTAAAAAATTTCGTATATCTTGGTTCTGTCATAAGCGATCAGGGAGGAAGCGTGCAGGAAATTCGACGACGAATCCAGATGGCCAAAGGTGCAATGACTCAACTCACGAAGATATGGCGGAGTAGAACCGTCTCCAATGTCACCAAAGTGAGACTCGTACGAACCCTTGTCTTCTCGGTTTTCTTGTATGCGTCAGAATTCTGGACGATCCGTGCCGTGGATAGGAGGAAAATCGATGCTTTTGAGATGTGGTGCTGGAGAAGAATGCTGCGAATACCATGGACAGCAAAAAGGACTAATAAATCAATCCTCAGCCAGCTGAAAATCCAAGTCAGACTATCCACTACCTGTTATCAACGAATACTTT
>JAATLQ010028749.1:0-14877 GCA_013421005.1 Heliconius erato x Heliconius himera | reverse complement strand
CTATTTATATATAAAAAAATAAAATGTCTATGAATGTAAATAAAAAAAACAATAAAAAAGGAAATCATTTACCCAACATTCTCTTGAGGCTCGTCCTGGAAAGAGTTGCTCCGCCTGTGGAACAGCTTGGGGCTGACCGACAGCTCGTGCTTGGGGAGGGGGGTGGGCGAGGGCGGCGAGGGGGGCGCGGGGGCCATGGGGCTGAGGGGGGAGGACAGGGCGCCCAGGGGGTCGTCGCTGAGTACCGGCGTGCGAGGTGATAGCCTGAGGGAGGATAGTATTGATTCATTTTAATCTGATTGCACGACTTTTAATTTAAATTTATTTAAAATTTAAATTGTTCCAAATCTTGTTTTTCTCAACCTACCTAACTGAACGAAACTAACGAATGCTCTACCCCTGAATAACATGGTAGGTAGACATTGACATAGTGTTCCTTTTATTATTATTATTTATTGAGTTATAGTCCGTATCTTTATTAACTTTATCTATTGTTAGCCATTCCCCAGCTGCTGCCTTAGTAACGTACTTAAAGATATTTACTTTTCCAGGATAACATAAAAATCAAAAAAATACACATACTTTAATGGAGATGATTTCAATATATCAAGAGTCTCAGTAGCTGCGGCTTCCCTCTCCGGCTCTTCGGGAAAACTGAGTGTCCTCGAACATCTCGATTTTGGATTTGATGTTCCTATAAATAGAATAGTAAAAATTACATATATATCTTTTTAGTTGTTTGCACTGATAGCAGCTTCATATATTTAATTCCTAATAATTCCTAATGTTCGACTCATTAGAAGTGAAAGATAAAGTTGGCATTATTATTACTAGTAGTAGTAGTATGTCACATACAAGCAAGCAATAAAAATAAGATAATAAGTAAATAGAGGACTGTTAAGAGAGAGACCTTCCCCACGCATCGCTTAACCGCTTACATAATGAGACCAATTTTGCCTACGTAAGCTTGTGCCAGCATTGCCAAATTTTGTCTCAGGAAAAGAGAAATTTTTAAAAGTAACGTAATAGAGATTTAATTACCACTAGAAAACGAGAGTCGTTGTAGATTTTGTATAATCTGTGCGTCTCCGGCGAAGCTCTCCGACCGCGTGAGTATACGGAGATCTGAAGGGCTGTCCGGACTCACGTGTATTGTCTACAATGTAAAAAATACTTGTAACTAAAGTTAGTAAAGCTGTAAAGTTACATTTTCATATCATTTTTGTTATAGTTTCACTTCTTAGAGAGAACCTACTACCATGATAAAAAGCGTGCAGCTAAATAAAACATACAATAAAGTCAAACAATCGAGGGATTGTATTTGTTCATTATCCTAAATGTCGAACCCACAATCACTATATTTATAGTCGGACCCTGTCACAGTTGGTTGTCACACTCAACTACTGCATTAATTTACTTCATAACAATATTACTTTAAATTCCATACCTGTCTCTTATCAACAATAGTCATAGCCGGCGGTGGGGGCTCCTCACTGCCTAGCGAGTTACTTCTGGGTCGCGTCGTTCCCGTCAGGTCTGGGTCTGATGGCAAACCTAAGTAGAAAAAAAATGTATATTAGTCAAAATAAACTATTTCAACGCAATATACAGGATGTGACTAATTGGCGCTTACTGGTAATACCTTTATGCTACATTTAGAAATATGTATATTAATAATAAAAATATACCCTTAGTTTCTTTCCATTAATAAATCTATATTTTCTAAATAAGCAAGATTTTTTTTTTATTTTCTTATTACAAGAAAATATTTGCTTATTTTAAGAACTTTTTTTGCAAATATACAATAAAAACAAGTACAAACTAATAAAATTCGGCAGAAACTGGGAACTTAGTGTTAAGACACTCCGTTCCCCACTTTCTTCTGAATTCTGGAGGCATTGCGTGGTGAGTGGCAGAAGTCAACGCCGCGCTTTGCCTCGACACCAGAGCGAAGAAATGGAAATATACATGTAAGTAAATATTTCATCTCCTAGAGTGGGGATCGAACCCACAACCAGTCGGTTTTACAGTCCCACTTTGTGCCCCTGCGCCACGACTGTCTTTATTATTAATATTATTTAATATTATGTTCACGCGTTCTAGAAACGGAACGCAACTAGGGCATCATAGCGGACATCATGTAGCGGACGAAACTAACTCGAGCGGCGAAGTTGCCTAACCTTTGTACAATTTAATTAACAATTAAACGCACAATTAAAGTTCTTATTTGTTTTTATTTCGCCATTAAATGGTAACACCAGTAACAACTTACCAGAGATGAGTATCCCCGCGTGGGCCGACAGCTGGTGGTGTCGCGGGTGCGCGGCGGCGCGCACGATGTTGCCGCGCCGCACCAGCGCCTCGAACGCGCTCGTGCTGGCGCCGTCGCACGCTGGAATTAAACGATTGACAATGCTTATTAAGACTTATTTTTAACATTTTTAAAGTGGTATTCCACACTTAGGAATGAAAAATATTTATTTAGAAAACGTATACAAATTTGAACGTAGCGGGACTCGAACCCGCGCCTCCGTAAGGAGAATGTATGCCTTAATGCTCAGAGCACCTGGTCGGTTTCCAGGAGGCGCGGTTTCGAGTCCCGCTACGTCCATTTTTTATACCTTTTCTAAATAAGTATTTCTTAATAAGTATGCTTATTAAGACTATTTTAGTACTTAAATAAAGACGGGACCGTCGCGGCGCAGTGCGACAGCGTCTGTCCGGTTCAATTTTACTAGTAGGTTTAAACCCTATTTAAATAAGTTTTAGCACTGAATGCGCAATATCTAGAAAAAATAATAGAAAATGGGAAACAGAGTGTTTCTAAACTAAATTCCCTCTATCTACCGTGCTAAGAGGGAAAAAGCGTGAAGCTTTATTTAATATATAGAAATACATACCAGAATCCAAACTCGATCTACTTCGGGTGGTGGGTTCAAGCGCAAGCGCAGAAAGATCTCCCTCACCGCCCACTGTCCGCACTCTGGGCAATGTGCCTGTACCTGATATGATGATATTTATTTAATTTATTATATAATATAAAGACTATTTTATAAATACTATACTAAGCGTGTATTAAGTGCTTTGTATATCTGTTTCTGATGCGAATATGTTAGAAAGTCGTTCTGCATGTTCATATTTTTTTTTAATAATTTTTAGTAGTTTTTAAATAAAATAATAATTCACAAATTTCTAACTTTTTTGTTTTCTTTCTATCTAAGTATAATAGTCTATCGATGTAGTCATATATTCGCTTTATAAATAAAACAATCTAAACGCTTATTATAATTTAAAAAAGTATATTCGCAAGTTGTTTATCAACTTATTTACTCTTGACATGGATATAAATTATAATTTAAGTTATACAATACTTTTTAATTTACCGTACCAGATATATTGTCTTTAAAGGTATCATTTGTTTAATTTACACGATAATAATATCATAAATATAATGTAAATCTAATTCAAATATATTATAAGTTCAATAAAAATTGCTTATAAATTAAATATTTTATTATTTTATAAATATTATATATTATTATTTTTTAAATATTATGATAAATATTTATAATTCTATAAATAATTATTAAGATAAGAAATGTTTTTAAAACATGTATGATACAATTAATTTTAAGTCCTTTCCAGTTGTTAATGAATTATTATTATTTCCTATTCACCCTGATATCAAGACGAGGCGTAGATGTTTCAAAAATTATTTAGAGCGTGGAGAACGGAGTGTCTTTACACTTAGGTTCAGTCTACGTACTCTTAACGCTGAATCTCGCAAATAGCCGATACGCGAGATACAGCGTGAAATTGAAAAAAAAAAACTCTAACATACTTCCAGTAGTTCCAGCAGAACGACTCGCCCTTTGCGCTCCAGCTTTCCTAAACAACGCGGCGCCCATTACTGCTATACGTAACTTATTCCAAAGCAATTGTGATCCACTGTAAATATAAAAAAGTAAAGTTAAAGCAGACAAAGAAAGAGAAAAAAGTTATGTCTATTTACATATGTAAATAATAAAATATTATAAAAAAAAATTGAGGCCCAAAAATGAAAATTAAAATGTTGTCATAATTAATTATTTATATGTATATTAATATACTCAACACGCAATGCCTCCAGAATTCGGCAGAAAGTGGGGAACGGAGTGTCTTAACACTAGGTTCCCTCTGCCTACCCTGCTGTGTGCGGGATACAGCGTGAAGCAAATTTTTTTTTTTTTTGATGTATATAAAAAGCAAATACCTCGCCATGTCCTTAGGCCACGTCGCTTCCAGCACACATCGGTTATAGTATCCATAGGTTAACGCGTTCGGTTGTAAGCCCGCTCTTTTCATCAGAAATAAAAGTTGTACCGCCAATACTGGTAAAGAGTGAATACCGCACAGTTGCATCATTACTCTGTAGCATACCTGTTAAATATTTTTAGTTAGTTTTTTTTTTATTACAATTAATAGTATTTTAGATATTTAGTTTTTAGTAGGCTTTTCGTTAAGATACTCTGTTCCTCATTTTTCGCCGAAATTTGGAGGCATTGCGTATTGAGTGGCGGAAGTCAACACCGAGATACCAGAGCGAAGAAATGGAAGAATAAATTTTAAGTAAATATTTCTTTTCCTTGAGTGGCCAACCAGTCGCGTTTACAGTTACACTTTGTGCCTCTGCGCAACAACTGGCCTCAATATTCGTCTAGATAATGGAATTTAGTTCCAAACAGTGACGTCAAGAAATATTTTTTTTAGTTTGGAAATATTTATATCATTAAGATAAACATTTCCTTGAAAAAGTCTAATATCTTTATTAACACTAATTATAAAGGCACTGTGATTAAATTAGAACATATTGAAAGACCGTAGATTTTTAATTTATCAATTATTTAGTTTCAAAATAAAAACACATAGAAAATAGTAAATATCATACCTCATCACACGGTACCCTTAGTTTAGCAGCTCTCTCTAACAGTTCATAGGCGTGTCGTAACGTGGCGTGTTCGCGGGAACGTGCTAGCGTGAGACGACAGGGCAGTGTTAAAAAGTATAGGGAATAGCACGCTCCTAGGAGACACTTGGCCCACCCTTCCGGTGATAGACTTGCTTTGCGTGCTAGACTGTAATATAAAAAAAAATTGATATTAAAATAAATAGATGATTTTTTTACGCAATATATATGTATGTAATTATGATATGCATAAGAGAACAGTTGTGGTGTAGGGGTACAAAGTGTGATTGTAAATACGAAAGGTTGTTGGTTCGATTCCCACTCGGGGATATATTTAATAATATTTATTTTTTTAGTCTGATGTCGAAGCAAATCGCGGCGTTGATTTCCGCCACTCAACGCGCAATATCTCCAGAATTTGATGGTAAGTGGGGAGCGAAGTGTCTTAACGCTAGACTTCCCCCTGCCTAATCCTGCTACACGCGGGATACTGCGTGCAACTGTATAACAGAATGTGGTACCGTTGCGCGGCGGCGATCTCGTGCTTGGTGCGGCGCGCCATGGGGCTGGCGTCGGCCAGCGACTCGGCGGAGGCGCGCGCGGAGCGGGGCGGCGCGCGCAGCCCCGCGCCCGCCGCCAGCTGCGCCGACAGCACCAGCTTGCGGTACGTGTACTCTGCGTGCAACTGTATAACAGAATGTGGTACCGTTGCGCGGCGGCGATCTCGTGCTTGGTGCGGCGCGCCATGGGGCTGGCGTCGGCCAGCGACTCGGCGGAGGCGCGCGCGGAGCGGGGCGGCGCGCGCAGCCCCGCGCCCGCCGCCAGCTGCGCCGACAGCACCAGCTTGCGGTACGTGTACTCTTGCTCTGCAGGCACAAATAGCGACCACTGTACTTCAATTGCAACTACTTTCAATATATGTAATACTATTCGAACAAAAATTTTGTATTAATCACAATAAATTTTTATAGCTTTTTTAATTATATTAACAAAAAATAAAAAGCAACATATATTTAAATAAGTACACATGTACCACTAAATAAGTCAATATATTTTGTTCTGTCAATATATTTTATACATATTTCTACGATATAATATGTAACAACTGTATATATTTATTACCAAATATCTCTCCTATATCTAAACCATAAAAAAAAAACAAAACACATAAATATACAACTCACCAGGATCAGGCGGATCAGGCGGCAACACGAACACAGTTCGTTCCGAGGTATTAGCAGTGTCGATTCCCAGTAAGGGTTCATCCCCCGCCGCGACGCGCTCTATACACTCATCGAAGAACGTCAGTCCCTGGTCGGCGTCGCACACGAACGACCGCTCCTCGATGAAACGTGTGAACATTTGCGTTCGCATTATGAGAAAGAAGAAGCGTTGTTGCGTCTGTAAATATTAATTACATTTTATTGCATGTTATATTTAAACAGTGAGGCCAGTCATGGCGCAGGGACGCAAAGTGTGACTGTAATCCGACTGGTTGTGGATTCGATGTGGGTATTAAATAATGAAAATCGCATAATGTTTAAAAAGATCTAGAAATATCTATGACAAATTGAACTCGAAACGTTAACCGAATTTAATTACTAGCACTTAAAAGATCATCGACTCAAAAGAAATTTTAAATAAAAAAATTGTAGTAAAATTTATACTTCCTGAATTAGTCCATAATAGACCGCCATTAATTATATTGGTAGTATTACAATAAACATATATTTCTGTAACATATCAGGGTAGACAATCGGTAGATACCCACTGTCTACCCTGATATGTTATGTTAAGTTAAGTTAAGACACTCGGTCTCCACTTTCCGTAAAATTTTCAAGACACTGCGTGCTTAGTGAAACTCAACTCCGCGCTTATCTTATTACGAGAGCGAGGAAATGAAAACATTAAATAATTCTTTCCCCCAATAGGGAATTGAACCCACCATCGTATCATTTAGTCACACGCTATAGAACAATGCCAAGTAAGCCTAGTAATTTCATAAT
The DNA here is from genome assembly GCA_013421005.1 of Heliconius erato x Heliconius himera. Taxonomy (NCBI): domain Eukaryota; kingdom Metazoa; phylum Arthropoda; class Insecta; order Lepidoptera; family Nymphalidae; genus Heliconius; species Heliconius erato x Heliconius himera. The sequence continues at coordinate 7,926 of JAATLQ010028749.1, read as the reverse complement.
TTTTAAATGAAATAACTCACCTTATCTCTAGACCTCAGAAAGGCGTCAACGTGGAACAAAGCGTGCGGGTCCGTCGTACCGACGGTGGGCGCTTTGGTTATGGGAATAAGGTACCCACGGTAACCTTGCAGGGTTACCGCCATAAAACGTAGGAACGCCTCTTGAATTTTCAGTTCCAGGGCTTGCTGTTGATGAAAATTTATAGGGTGTAATTGTTTTAAATTCTGATACATAATTATATTATATGAATTTGGCATCGCAGGTTAGTGTCGATACGTTCACATCCTTATATATGTCTAAATAATTATATATTTTTTATTGTTAAATGACGGAACACATGGACCTTGGCATATAATTATATCTATTAAAAATATAATCTATTTCATAAATTTTAAGTGAAATTTTAAAAAAAATATCCAAGATAATGTAGTTCTAAAAGTAACCTAAATCAAATATTAATATTATTTCATATCAAGGAAACATTTTAAGTAATTCTTTTTATTAATCAAAAATTAAGAATATTATGTTACATAGCATACCTCTTTTTTTCTTTTCTGAAAATCTCGATCTAAACTCGTTGTTGGTTCGCCGTTATATTTATTACCATTCGACATATGGATCGGAGATGCTGTGAACAATGACGGCAAATAAATTAGTTGGAAATATTGTCTTATAATATGTTAATCTTGTTTATTAAAATACATATTAGCTTTAGTGGTGAAAAGAGTCAACTCACATATCAGAAATTTCGAGACAATAAGCAATAAAGTGAAGCAGTTAAAGCAAAAAGTTTAATATCAATGAAAAAGCCAAATTATACAAAAATCTTAATAAACTTGAAGTCACGTTGGTCGTGATGGTGATTGATTATAGAGTAAAATAAAAAATTATAGAGATAAATTATATTTTTCCACTTTATTATGGTCTCAAACTAAAAAAAACACTAAAAAGTCTCTCGTCACCACAAAAGTCAAGATGTATTGTTGTCGGCTTATATAGTCTTTTATGTAATAATTCCCATAATATTTAAAGTTAATACATAATTTACTTTTACTAATTTAATTTACCACTAAAATATGTATCATATATCAAATTATAATGTAAGAGTATATATACCTGGACGTATATTTGTGAACAGGTGCTCGAGCGTTTGTCGTAACATTCGCGCTTGACGTTTCGGTAACAATTTCAATGAGATATGTTTCTGTGATTCGCATATCTGAAAATAATATTTGTATAAAGAATTTGTTAAAATAAACTTAAATTATGATTTATTAGAGAAAATTCCAGCAACTCTATTCTCTATTCATACTCTATTTAGACTAAATTCTGAAAACTCTGATAATATTTGATCATAGCGAAGACTACTGCTTAACTGGATCAAAGATATATTTTTTAACAGAAGTACCATATTTTTTAATAATAAAGTGCATTAAAGGAGTACCTACTCCACACACACTCAGAGTACTAAAGAACGCACTAGTATTAGTGTCTTTTTGATATTAATTTCAGCTTGATATAGCCGGAAAAAGAAGTTCAAGTTTTATCAGTTAGGCACGGACACGACAAAGAGACACTCTGCGAGTCAAACCGCGACACTAAAGTACATTAGAGCGCGACGCGCATAGTAGTTGTCATTTTCTGGGCCATATATATGATACAAAGTAACGCCGACCTCCGCAAATCGAATATTATGCACACGATTGTACAAATATATGCGCGTGTTTGACTTGTGCTGTTACATGATACAATCTCGATAAAAAATTCGACGTAGCTTGATGAGAACGTATGGCTTAGTGGTCAGGGCGCCTGGTCGGTTTCCAGGAGGCGCGGGTTCGACGTTTCTACGTTTAACGTAGCGGGACTCGAACCTCGTTTTCTAAATAAGTATTTTTCTTTTCTAAGTGTGGATTAACACTTTAAAAATGTTTAAAAAACAGACAGGTAAAAAAGTACAAGGGTTCTATTTTGTCTTTTGATATACGGAATCCCAAGAATTACAAATTTGGCTTTTATTTGTAGTAGTAATGCTGCTGTTTGTTATTACTGGACTTTTCTAGTGTTAAATTTATGGATCAAACGGTCTAGCAGGATAAGCATATGAAATATTCCACTGGCCTCTAAATTCTAATATTAATAAATTAAATATATATAATAAAATTAAATATACTTACAGTAATATTATTAGTATCTAAATCCACGCATGTCACATCAGGTGGAGGTTCGTAGAGATCGAAAAACCTAGAATCTACGCCTATAAGATATGGCAACGGCGCATGTAATACTTCCGCTAAACCTGCAAATGAATAGGTAGAATTAAAAACCGAAACGTTAAGTGACCGATTGTAATATCACGGTCGTTGGTTCAATTTCTACTGTATACATTTTTATATCTATACAAATCGCTAATACCTAAATTAAAATGCCGTAGATAGAGTTCGCAAAATTAATCTGAGCATTTGTGTAAATAACGTAATTTTTATGGCTTTTTATTGTTGGTAAAAATCAAAAATACTTACAATTTCAACTTAAATATAAATATTATTAATACTTATATTTAAGTTGAAAGTTAGAGACCGGTAGTGGCGCAGGGGCACAAAGTGTGACTGTAAAACTTTCTTCTAATTGGTTCTGGTTTCGATCCCCACTCGAAGGGATAAAATATTTATGTTTCCATTTCGTTGCTCTGGTGTCGAGGCAAAGCGCGGCGTTGAGTTCTGCCACTCAACACGCAATGCCTCCACAATTCAGCAGAAATAGGGGAACGGAGTGTCTTAACACTATGTTTCTTCTGATACAGCGTGAAGCTGATTATTTAATACAAAAAATTTAAATAATAATAATACTATATCAGATTTTAAAAAAACTTACCTAACGGACATAATGGTATGTAGGGACACTGCCATTTAAACGGAAATAGTAAACTAGATACTGCTTCTGACACAGCAGTTAACGTGTCTGGCCTGAAATAAAATGTTAATAATAATTTAAAACATATATTTTAATGTAAGAAAATACAAAACAAAGTAAATTAAGATTTTTTTATTGCATACCTTCCAATAAAAAAAAACAAATAAAAGTTTATCCGTTTGAGAACTGTGAATATACAGAATAAACATACTCATATAGACACTTAAACTTATAACACCTGTGTTTTTTTTTTCAACATAAAAAAACACTATAATTAATAAAGAAATACATATTTACCTGAGTGAATGTATCAGTATCTTCTGTTCAGTGATGGCGAGGGCCAGCAGCAGCAAGCAGTTGTCAGGCCCCAGGTTCAGCAGCAGCTGCCTGAAGCCGGCGCCGCTGCGCACCAGCGGCTGGTCGTCGCGGCGAGTCACTATTACTCGGTCGTGGGCGTTTGTTGGCGATAACTAGAAACAAAAATATTATTTAATTAAACCTTTATTTTTTTAATTGTTTATTTACTCTTCAACTTAGCCTCTGCTCCGTAACGTAATAATAAAACACTCCGTTGATCCATTACTACATTACATTAGATTTACTACCAATTATTCAAGAAATAGGGTTGTGCAGTAGCGTTCCTGTTCTATATTGTTGAGGACAGCCGTGGCGCAGGGGCATATAGCAAAATCGACTAGTTTTGGGTTTTATCCCCATTCGAGGAAATGAAATATTTATTTAAATGTATATTTCCATTTTTTCGCACGGGTGTCTAGGCAAAAGCGCTGCGTTGTGTTCCGCCACTCAACAGGCAACGCCTCCAAAATTCGGCAAGTGGGGAACGGAATGTCTTAAATTTCTGCCCATCCTGCTGTGTGCGGGATACAGCGTGAAGCTATTACATATTAAACTGAATTTTTTATCTGATAAGAAAATAAAGATTTTGTTACCTGTAATAATATCCGTGGCTCGGGAAATGGCACCTCTTCTAATAAATGTGTAATATATCGTTCTATGGGGATATTTAACGGTTCCTTACTCCATGACATTTCCTGTAAGAAAAAAAAACAATTAATTTAATAATAAGTTTAAATTTCATTTTTTATCTTGTTATTAATTATAATAAGAGAAAATTAAAATATGATGTCCATTTCTATAGTTAACTTCATTTATTTATTTTTTCTTGTTATTAATTATAGTAACAGAAAAAAAAATATTATGTCCATTTCTTTATCTAGTACGCCTGCCTAATAAAATGTAAAAATCGTTATTACCCGTTCCCATAATAATTCCGGGATTTTTTCCTTGCGTAGCGATTCTTTACAAGAAACCATATTATGTAATTTTTCCATTTCCATACTTTTTTAACAACGAAACACTTATTTATCCATGTATTTATAGATAAACGTAACTTTTTATTATTTATAAAATAGAAACATACCAATATATACAAGAGCCACCGTTCAAAAGTGTCACTGAAGGGCCACCTCGACAGCAGGCATATGCACTTGTTGGCGTGCAGCGAGTGCGTGGTGTGCGACACGCCAGGCCGCCAGCCCAGCAGCTCCGCCTGCGCCTCGCTCACGTCCGCGTGCGGGTATGGCTCGTAGAATGTTACCGCTGAGCCGTACACCTAAAAGAGATTGGTTGATTATTTACTTTTTTTAACTTCACGCCGTATCCCGAATGGAGCAGGATAGGCTGAGGGAGTCTAGTGTTAAGACACTCCGGTCCCACATTTCCGCCAAATTCTGGAGGCATTGCATGTTGAGTAGCGGGACTCAACGCCGCGCCTTGCCTCGAAACCAAAGCAATGAATATATTAAATATTTCATTTCTCCGAGTAGGAATCGAACTCACAACCTGCCGCGTTTACAATAAAATTCGGCAGCGGGTAACAGGTCAAACAGTTCTTCAGAACACTCCCCATGATAAATGCGATAGAGAACGCACAGCGAGGAGACGTCTCTACGCAAAGCCAAAGTGTCAAGCCTTTCACAGATTTATAATCACAAATTTAAATTTAAAGCCTTTCACAGATTTTATTTACAATCGAGACCGATCAAAAATAAAATAACATTTAATCAATCACCATTTAAAATAAACAATTAAAACTAAAAAACAAATAATATTTTATTTAATTAATTGACTGACCTTGTCAGTGGCATCAGCAACAGTAAGAACAAAAGTGGAAAACACGGGTTTGGGAGAAGAGGCGCTATTCGGCCACACCTCGAGCGTCGCGCCCATCGGCAAGCAGAACAGCGGCACCGACGTGGGGAACGCTAAACTACGACGATCCACTGTCGGATACCTGTGAATAAATAATCATAAATCTATATAAATACTTTACCTTACTTTACCAGAGCCGGGAAATTAAAATAATAACTAACTTGATATTTATTTATTATTTTACTTATTATCTTTTATGGGGGCATCGTGGCTGTAAACGCACAGGTTGTGTGTGGGTTCTCACTTAAGAAAATGAAATATTTAATATTTTTATTTCTTTGCTCTGGTCTGGTCTGGGTCTGGTCAGGGCACCGCGGTTTGCCCACCGTTGAGTTCCACCACTAAACAAGCAATGCCTCCAGAATTTGGCGGAAAGGCAGGACCGGAGTATCTTAACACTGATCTCTCTACCTTCCCTGCTATATAAGGGATTCAGAAAGAAGCCAAAAAAAAATAAAAATATTCAACATAATAATTTTCAAGCTCTATAATTATTTATATATTTTTTTAAATATATTTATTAATAATACAAAAGTTAATAATATAATAGCTAAAAGAAGTCTCAGTAATAGAAATATGCATTTTAATGCAGTTAAAACAGTACGCCTCTGGTGTTGGCTAAAGTTCATTAGACGGAGCCTTTTAGCGCCGCTGGGCGATAATTACTGACGCACTCTGTGAAATTTATTTCGTTTACTTTGCTATTAATAGTAAAATACATTTTTTAGTATCAATTATTGTTTGTTTTTGTAAGAACATTAAATTTTATTGATGATTTTTTTTAACTACTCAATATTTAATTTTAGGTTATAGTAAAATAAAAATAGGATTGAATGATTTAAAGAAATAAAGTAATATTTTTTTTAAAAGGAACAAACAACAAGGCACTTAAAAATCTAAAATAGGTTTTTCCTTTTTTATAGTTTTTTGTATGGCCTCAATTTTGTATAGTAATGATTAAGTATATTTTTTTATCTTGTAAGAAAGTTATAAAACCTAAAGAATATCGTTCATTTTGAAATATTATAACTGCTAATTTGTATCTATATATAGACGTCAGATTTTTTGTTTGCTTGTTAAGGCATTAATCTCTAAGATTAATAGGGAGATAAAAAATATTACATATGCCATACATTTTTTATAGCTGATATAATAACTTTTTTAATATAGGTACTTGATATATTAGTAACTAACAGTACAGTAAATAGAAAAATTAAAATTCTTTATTGCATATGCAAAATAAAAATAAACTCAAGTAAAATAAACAAGAATAATACTTTTGTAAGAATATGACTGTAGCATGCAAAGGCGACCTTATGACTATTAGTCATTTCTTATAGGTAACCTTAGGTAAAAATATTGAAAAAATATAGGAACCTTGTAGTACATACAAAGTTTACTAAAAAGTTTTAAAGTAAACTAGTAGAGCTAAAAATATTATTAATTACAATTAAAATCTAATACCCACCTAAATAATACTTCTGGCTTGTAAGCTATTAGCGGAGGGCGGTTCATTGACTTCTTGTAGCAGAGGAACACATCGCTACCCATTAGCCCTGCAATTTAAAACAACTTATATGATACTTACCATGGATGGACTCATTAAAAGGCACGCATGTCTTAATTTTTTATATCTATTTCAAATTATCTATTTTTTTAGGTTCCCGCTGTATCCCACATATTACAAAGTAGCCAGAGGGTAAGTAGTGTTAAAATAACGTAATCCATTCCTAACTTTCCATTGAATTTCAAATTTTCATTGAATTTCCTGCGTTGAGTTTCGCTGCTCAACTCGAATGTTGAGCAGCGAAACTCAACGCCGCGTTTTGGCTTGTTACCAGAGCGGGAGAATGAAAATGTTAAATAAATAACCCATTAACCCTGAGTGGGAATCGAATCCACAATCTTTGCGTTTACACAGAAACACAAGTTTCAAATTATAGAATCTGTGAAAATTATTAAAACATTATTTGTTTTAGAGGCCAGTCGTGGCGCAGGGGCACAAAGTGTGACTGTAAAATTGACTGATTGTGGGTTCGATCCCCACTCGAGGAGATCAAATATTTGTTTACAACTATTCGCTCTGGTGTTGAGGCAAAGCACGGCGTTGAGTTCCACCACTCAAAACGCAATGCCTCCAGAACTCGGCGGAAAGTGGGGAACGGACTACCTTAACACTAGGTTCTCTCTGCCTACCCTGATGTGTGCAGGATACAGCGTGAAGCTGATTTAATTCTAAATTTAATTATTTATTTTATTCAAAATAAAAAAATATTATCTGTTGCTGCGGTGACTAGGTCACTTATACTGCGTAAATATAATTACATCGCAGTTTATTGCTAGTAATATAAAATACATTAAATTATATTACTGTAAAACATTAGGAAAATGAATATATTATTAACGACGTTATGCATGTTGCAATCCGAAGAACGCAGATTAAAAATATTTCTATGTTTTACATTTTACTATTGCAACGCAATAAACGAAAATGGGCAATGGAGTGTCTTAACACTCGGTCCCCTCTGCCTACCCTAGTGTGCGGGTGTAACTGATATCCCAAACACCTTTTAAAATATTATTTAATATTTAATGCCTTGGCTCGTGATGTGTCTAGTGGTTAGAACTCTTTATAGTTGTGATCGTGAAGAACCCAAAATCTTTTAGAGATTCAGAGGAAACAGTGTTAAGAATTCCATATTATGCCATTAGAAGGTATCGCTTTAATAAGATATTTGCCATCAGAAGTTGTTCTTGTGTCAGTTATTTAGATAACTGTAGACT
>JAATLQ010028748.1:0-11142 GCA_013421005.1 Heliconius erato x Heliconius himera | reverse complement strand
TAAGTAAGTATATAACTTATATTACATGTTAAATAGCTTATCTTATAATAATAGTTTTTTTTTTTTTGGAAAATCTAAAGAAAGATCAATTTGTTTCATATTAAAATATGTTCTATGTATCCAGGTGGTTCATTCAACAACACTTATAGACTTTTTATTGTAGGTATGTCAAGTAGGTTATTTTTGGTTTTCAGTAAAGTATGAAGATAGAGGCCTCGAGCGTGCGAACCAGAAGCGGAAAATTATATATAAAGTGAAATGATATAGATATACGGTTTTGGATTCGATTCCAACTCAGAGGTATGAATTATTATTTACTAATAACTCGAAAACTCAGCGTAAAGTGGGGAACAGAGTGTCATAACACTAGGTTCTCTCTTAACCTTGCTATATGCGGGACAGCGTGAATCTGAAAAAAAATCAACAAATTACACATATACTTTAGACATTATTACCTATTAATTCATATGACATTTGTATAGTTTAGTATTCACAATATTTTCTTTACAACCATTTTAAGTAAATAAAGTAGGTGTAAATAATAAGTAATAAAGAGTAATGTGCCTAGACTCTAGGTTGCACTATCTAATCCTTCTATGGAGGAAAAAGAAAAAGCTGCTATTTTGAATTTCAAATTAAAATGTAACGTTGCAAAACTAGAGCAATGGTTTAACATTATGTCCGTATTTTTACAACCTACGTACAACTAAATTAAATACCACGTCAGAAAAGTTACTTTTTATTCATTAAAAGTTTGTGTTGCCAGAACAAAACATTAAAAACATTAAAATTTTAAATTAAAATATATTTTACAGCATGAGACTTAAACTCACAACCGTGTTTCACCATATTTCAAGTAACTATATATACAACAAAGACGATGTATATATGTATGTGATATAAATTTGTAAAGTCATTTCACCACAATACCTAAGGCTAGAACGCAAATTATTATAGTAGCATAAATTGGTAGAAAAAGTTTAAAGTTTCATCAGTAAAGATTAAAGTTTCTAAAAGTCACAAATAAGATATTCCTTTTCCATATTAGTTTATGTTTAAATAATAAATCGAGCTTCTCTCTGCTTACTGCTTACTTGTAACAGAAAAATTATTGCCTCATATCTTATATTTTTTCTCAATATAAATACTACATTATTTACCTTTATTTCGTGAAAGTTATTATTAAAATTCATAAAGTACTTAGTTGTGGCGTGTTCTGTTGCAGTAAACCACAAGCGTCGCGGATTCATTTTTTCCAATGGTTTAATAATATTGTATTATAATGATGACAATACTATCTTTTACACTATTATAAAATATTTAAGTTACTTTACGGACGTAAGAGCAGCGACTCTACACTCGCTTTTTTTTTGCTCTGTGTAATATTGTTCTAAATTATATTTTAGAGAAGAGATAGGTAACGATCTAATTTATAATATTTGATATTATGTCTTTTTACTAAAATATATAAATTATTGTAGGCCAGTTTGTCTGTAAACGCGGCTGGTTATGGGTTTAATCCCCACTCGAGGAACTAAAGAATTTATTTAAATATATATTTTTATTTCTACGTTCTGGTGTCGAGACGGCAATAAGCGCGGCGTTGAGTACAGCCACTCAACATGCAGTGCCGCCAGAATTATGCGGAAAGTGGAGAGTGTCTTAACACTGGGTTCCCTTTCCCTACCCTGCATTGTACGGGGTACAGCGTGAAGCTGATTTGATTTATTTATTTTTAAATATATTAAATATGTCGTATGTCACTTAAATAAAATTTTAAACAAATATAAAGAATACGAATAATTATAACAAGAAAAAATATCTGACACAAACTAAACATCATAAACACAACAGTACCACTTGTTCATTAAACAAAACAAACAATAAATCACGCAAGAAAAATCATATTTTATCCCGAACAATACTAAGTCGTTGACCAAAAGGGAACAAAACAACAAAAAAAAAAAAAGGAATGTAAAATATTTATTCAATCACTGGAAATCCAACGAATCTGTCACTTACATAAGTAAATGTAATGAAAAAAAAAAAAAAAGCAACAACCTTTTACTTCCTTACAACAATACGTTCTAACACAAAGAGACCCAACGTCTTGTTTAGGAAACACTCTTTATTTCACAAAAAGTTTAGTGAAAATTGGCCAGGCCACCGTGACGGGGCTAAATTTTTCAGAATAAAATTATAAATCACTCTTAGAAATAGTGTTCGAGTAAGTTGTAAATGTGACACAGTGACCAGTGACCACTGTGTTGCGTGCTCACATCCGCTCGTATATTTTGTGTTTAATTATTCTCTAAATGTCTTATTTGGCTATAATTCGATTTACATTTTTTTTGTATAGATATAAGATAAGTTAATTTCTTTTTAGTGAATTCGAAAATGTAAGAAATAAGTTTCTTTTTGCCAAAAACAATTTTTTATATAGAGGCCGGTCGTGACGCAGGGGCACAAAGGTGTAACTGTTAACGCGACAGGTAGTGGATTCGATTTCCATGTCGAGGCAAAGCGCGGCGTTGAGTTCCGCCACTCGACATGCAATGCTACCAGAAATCGATGGAAAATAGGGAACGGAGTGTCTTAGCACTAGGTTCCCCTAACCACTCGTGTGCGGAATATAGCGTAAGCTAAAAAAATGTACTTACTCAATTCTAAATCTTAAATATTGATACTTACGTATATTAAGCATGATAAAAAGTATGGATACCTATATATTTTTTTTCAATATTGTGTTGTAATCTTTTCAAATATCAACAGCAAAAGTTGTATATTCTACATACCAACATATTACATTAATAAATAGATATCTACATTAATTATATTTAAAAAGAAAATAACTTTACAATTCCAACTTGACTTCGCAGATAGTTTTTAATTAATTTTTTAATACTTTTTCTAAATAACTATTTGTCTTTTCTAAGAACAGGATTTCACTTCACATAAAAAATGTTAAAAACTTTACTATTGTTTATGTGAATTTGGTAAGCTAATTCTATTAAGGTAGGTGCATGTTTTAATAATATTTATTATCTCAAATATAACAAAACAATTATAAAATACAAATATAAATTTCACAGCTTTTATAAAGATATTTAAAACGTCGTAAATTACAAAGTTAAAGTACCTGACTTTACGGAAATATTGATTTATAGTGCTGGCAATTTAGAACAATAGGGTTTCAAATTGAAAGGCACTAATTTAAAAAAAATGCTATTATATTTTTGTTCTGTAGTAGTCTATTGTTTAAAGACATATTGGCTTATAAGAATGTGGTACATGTTCTAATAATAATTATAATTGTTCTACACAATTCATTTGTTTTTACCATACAATATATAAGTAAAAATTAAATATAATAATATAAGTATTTAAGGGCGCCGTGGTGCAGTTCCAGTGGCACAAACGTATGACTATCAACGCGACGGTTGTGGATTCGCTTCTGACTTGGGAGCTTGAATTATTATTTATAAATGTTTGCCTTTCTTTGTTTTAGTAATAAGGCAAACGCGGCGTTGAGTTCCGCCACTCAACACACAATCCCCCAAAAATTTGGCAGAAAGTGGGCAGCGGAGTGTCTTAAAACTAGTTTCCACATGCGAGATACAGCGTGAAGCTGAAAAAAAAAATAGATACATTGGGGTAGGCAAAGTAAAAATTATGCTTATATAGGGATTATGCTGAATTTCAAATCCCTACTTATTTAAATATATAAATTAGATTAGAATAAAATAACAATTAAGTACTTTAATGTTAATTAAGGGCAAGTATAAAAAGAAAACTAAAAATTTTTAAAATGACAAATAGGCGGCGCGGGCGCACCGTCGCGTCGCTCCGACCGGCGAACTCATCATAAATCAACTACACTGATTTTATCTCGTTTCTAATCGCAGCTATTAAACGACTTTAGAAGTAGTTCAGCCTGTATTTTATATGTTTTTAAAGAGATTTTTAGTTTTATAAAAGCAAAGGTTACCCATTCGTGATATTAGTTTTGTAAGCTTTTAGAGATAAAATACAGCAGATGTAGGTAATTAGGTGGAATTTTAAACTGATTTTACTTATCATTTATTAATTTTCAGCTTACCTGTTACCTAATACGCTGTAATTTAGGTAAGACAGGAATATTTGAAATAAATAAATAAAATAAATCAGCTTCACGCTGTATCCCGCAAACAGCAGGGTAGACAGAGGAAACCTAGTGTTAAGACACTCCGTTTCTCCCACTTTCTGCCGGATTCTGGAGGCATTGCGTGTTGCGAGTGGCAGAACTCAACGGCGCGCTTAACCTCGATACCAGAGCGAAGAAATAGAAATATAAATTTAAGTAAATATTTCTTCTCCTCGAGTGGGGATCGAACACACAACCAGTCGGTTTTACAGTCACACTTTGTGCCCCTGCGCCACGACAGGCCTCACAGGAATATTTACTTAAAACAAAATACCTAAAAAATATTTAAAAGGCAATATACCTCCATTATATTGTATCGATTTGTCCCGCATCAATAGAATTAATTTAATCATCCATCCATACACTCTATAGACGAGCAATTAATAAAAATTATATCTTACATACGACTACAATTAACGTCCAGCCGCGACCGCCACCAATAAACTTATCGAAATCATCTCACAAAACTATAATAAATTATTTTTTTATTACGTCACGAGGAGACGCCATAAAAACTCTCCAAGTGACCGGAGAATTGAGACATCGACTATCTATTTTATTAAACACACGAAAGTAACGTAGAACAGTCGTTATAACTATCAAAAAATCAAAATGGCCGCGTCTTCCATTTTTCTGAACCCAGCCCCAGCGTGAGCCTTATGCTAATGGGACCCAAAAACAAACATTGTTACAAGGCAAATGTGTAACATACGATAAAAATAAATTAAATAATAAAGGGAATCGTTAAAATAGAAGAAATGTTCGTAATTTATCCACGAGTCACCTTTTAGGCATTCCGTGGATGCCTTCGCGGCGGGGTCCCGCCCGCTCCGGTCGCGATCTCTAACCAAAAGGCGCCACAAAAAGACGTATTCAATGAGCCATTGGCCATTACGGTTATAATCGATGAGATAAATTAATAATAATGAAATTTAGAGAATATTCTTTAGTCATTTTTAGATTTGTCTACACCGTAATGTCTTTTGTACCTATGTATGTACCTACCAGCGTTGCCAGATGACCCGATTTTGGCGGGACTTCCCGATTTTTAGCCCAAAAATTAAATGTCCCGATCGGGACGGGTATAGTCCCGCTTTTCACAGATTATTAAAGGTTCTGTGAGAAATATTTTTTTATTACTTTAAGTTACGTATAATTATTCTAAAGATTTAACTGGCTTACATATGATAAACCAAAACAATATCGTTTAAATATTGTGACGTTTTTTTTTTAATTAAAAAATATTTTATATTGATATTTATCACCATTGAAGAATTTATTTTAAACTCAAATAAATGTAAAATTAATAATTAAATCCTCAAATAAAAAATCTCCCGCATTTGGCGGAAGAATCCCGCTCTTAAACTTAAAATGTTCAAAAATGCCGCTTTACACCGAGAGAAAATCTGGTACCTACCTATAAAGACGCTCAAAGCCTATATACATATAAACAAAAAACAAATATGCTAATTCTCTTTCTGTTATGTTAAACAGCTAGAATTACGTCTCCGGTACGGTCTCCGGTATAACGAGACTTCTTCTACTTCAATATATATACATATCTAACAGTATACTTAATGTCCAATAAAGCCTTTAGAAAGCATTTCTAAGTACTATAATTTATTATATAATTTTGTTTTTAACGCCGCGTAAAATATACAACATAAATTAACATTTTTTTTAACTCTACACTTTTGTTATAATAAGTAGATTTTTTAAATATTGCCAAAGTGGATCTTCCGCCTAAATAAAAGGAGGGTGTTATGTATAGTTCGCTAAGCTTAAGCTGAACTTTGCATTTGTGTGAGTGATTATATAAAATAGAGCCCCAAAATTCTTTTGAAAATAAAATTTATAAAATTAAAATTAAAATTTTATAAATTTTATTTTATTAAAATACTTTTGAAAATAAAATTTATTATTAAAAAAATATAAAAAATTCTACATAAAAAGTTTATATCAATACTTTTACGTCGTATTTTCTACCGAGACCGGACTACGACTTTATTTTCATTCAATTTTTACCCTCGTTGGTGTGTCGTTTGGATCACTAATCTACTAAGAGACTAATCTTTCTGTTACATCCCGCACAGCAGGGAAGGCAAGGTGAACATAGTGTAAAAACACTCCGTCCTCCTCTATCCGCCGAATTTTGGAAGCATTGCGTGTTGAGTGGCGGAATTCGATGCCGCGCATTCCCCCGACACAAAACCGAAGAAATGGAAATATAAATAAATATTTCATTTCCTCGAGTGCATACTTTGTGCCCATGCGGCACGACATCAAAAACAGCATTTTTTTCTTGTTTTACTGGTTGGTCACATATATTTTCTCATTCTTGTACAATACTAAAATTATCTTTAACTTTTAATAAATCTAGTGCAAAAATGAATTATTAAGAATGTCATCACATATGTTCATTGTTATCAGTACAAGAGGTGCAAGCCTACGCTTTAGGCATGTGAACACTTAGACTAATACAAAGCTCAGGCGTGTGTCTGTAACACGAAGGTTGTGAGTTTGATTCCGACTCGGACGAATAAATTATTGTCTTCATTTCTTCGCTCTAAAAAAAAAGCTCTAAAGCCAAGGCAAAAAGCGCAGCGTTGAGTTACACCATTCAACACACAATGCCTCGGGAGTGCGACGGAAAGTAAGAAACAGAATGTCTTAATATTATGTTCCTCTGCCTACCCTACTATATGCGGGATACAATGTGAAGCTGGGAAGTTATTGGCCTCTTATCGAACATATTGAAACAGTTACATAATTTTTTTAATTATTTTGCCTATATATATTGGATATAAGTAGACGGAGGTGCACTCCGCTCCCCACTTTCCAGCGAATTCTGGAGTTATTGCGTGTTGAGTGGTGAATTTCAACGGCGCACTTTGCCTCCACACCAGAACGAAGAAATGAAAATATTAAATATTTAATTTTTTCGATTAGGAACCAAAACCCACGACCTGTCGCGTTTATACTAAGTCAGTGTAAAATACAGCATGAAGAGGCCGATAAACTACAACCAAATTTATAATACTAGTACGATATACGCTACGCTATACAGGATGGAAGTGTCAGCACCAGTTTAAATGAAACCACAGTTTTAACTACTCTATAAAAGGATATAATACAATTATATTTTTTTCCCCAAAAATGAAAAAGTGATTTTTTCAAACAAAATAAATAATAAAATTAGTGTTGAAGCGTATAACATTTGTCAAGAACGACGCACGCACATATACACCTATCAAAGGGACACCGCCGCGTACGCCTCATTCCGAAATCAAGTCGTAAGTATTGGCGGCAAAGTTCAAAGTTGATTAACCTTTAGTAGTATTTTTGTAGTAGTGTGTGTTTACATTATTGGTATCTATGCGTAAAATAAACATCGTGAAATGAAAAAAAATCCTACATCTAAACTGTTGAGACATCTTGATTAATTTCTTGAGGTATGGGTTTAAAATATTTATCCCATGTGCTGTTCCCGTAAAAGGAGCGCTGACACTTCCACCCTATATTCACTTGGTTAAATACTTGACCCTAAGATCTCTCTGTCTAATTTGCTATATGAAAATAACAAGAGGCTAAAAAAAAATTTTATTTTAAGTTCGGTGGAGTCACAAATCTTAGAGGCTGTGGCGCAGCGCCACAATGGCTGAATGTATACGCGCATCAGCAACAAGCAATAGCGTAAGTAAGACATTATTCTAAAATACTTTTCGTCGATTTTTTATAAAATATTGAATGGCGAAACTCAACGCTGCGCTGTGTTACCAGAGCGAGGAAATGCAAATAATTACCTCGAATCTAATCGACAACTATGACAAAATTTGTCTCCATAATTTCGTCATAAGGGACATCTAGCGAAAGTTTAAATTTTAAAAAATCAGTTTCACGCCGTGTATCCCGCATACAGCAGGGTAGGCAGAGGGAACCTAGTGTTAAGACACTCCGTTCCCCGTTTTCGACCGAGTTCTGCGAGACATTGCGTGTTGAGTGGTGGAACTCAACGTCGCCCTTTGTCTCGATACTAGAGCGAAGAAATTAAGTTATAAATGTAAATAAATATTTCACTTCCTCGAGTTGGAATCGAACCCACAACCAATTTTTTACAATCACACTTTGTGCCCCTGCGCCACGACTGGCCTCTATATAACAACAGTTATAATAATTCGTTCAAATGTTTAATTAATTTGTATGAGTCACTGTGTGCTTAAATTATTTCGGTCCAGTAGTTCAGAAGACATGCGTGTACAGATTAAAGATTAATAATTTCAATATATTTTTTTGAAATCAATTAATTAAGTTCAATTAATTTATTGAAATAAATAAAGAAGTTTTTTGTTATATGAGACTACTTGCAATCTATTTTTTATCATGGAGTAAGACTTTCATAAAATACAACATAAGGACAGTACAGCTAGTTGCTAAAACATATATGGGAAAACATCCACTACAAAAATTTTATAGAAATAAAAAAAAGCTAAATAAAAGTTTGAGAAACTTTGTTTTCTTTATTTATATTTTGTCTCAAGCCCAAATGAATAGACTATAGCTAAATTTAACGTTAATAATATACAGTATGCTAGTTTTTATTTATTGAGTGTTCATGTATAATATTTAAGATTACTAGAGTCGGGAGTTCAGAGGAGATGAAATAAATAAAACAAACACTTATTGTTCTTCAATTTTATTGGTAAATTCACATTCAAATAATAGACCACGATGTTGACAGATGTTACAATTACGGTAATCTACGACAAATTTTAGTACATAACTATGATACTGTATCGGTAATCTCGACCATATCTACTGCGTTAAATAGCTACATCGACATTAGGGTGCGTAAATGCTTCAAAATTTTATATCGGTAGTGGTGAATCAGCGACGAGACAGACAGACAGTCGGAAAAATAGAAAAAATCGTAATACATTCGAACAAATTCACGATACAGATTGAACATCAAAAATATTTCTATATTAATCAACTACTCACATCATATCGAAAAATGATAACGATCGAGAGCCACGCGTGGTGCGGGGGGGCCTCCCGTCGGCATATCGTAATTGTAATATATAATAATTAATGATTTAAGAGAGATTCAGCGGTCGCACCGCGCTGTGGCACAAGGGGACGGCGTTGGGCCAGAGTAGTAGTTAGTAGTAGTATTATTTTATAAACGGTAATTCGACATTTTGGAAAACTTGTGACGCGGTATGTGGGCCTGGCCGTGTGCCGCGCGGGGGCGGTGCGTGCGCGCTTACGAGTCCCACCAGTCGGGGCCGCCGCTGTTGCCGCCGCCGCCGCCGCCGTACGAGCCGCCGTAGTTGCCGCCGTACGAGCCGCCGCCGTAACCGAATCCTGCGTCAACCACATTAAATATAGAACCACAATATATACAATACTATTGTTTATTTGCACCCTTAGAGGTGAATTCTAAAAAAAAACCACGAGACATGTGTTCAATAAAATATTTTTAAGTCTGAATTTCAAATCGGTGCCGATTTTAAAAAAAACCATACAAACTTTCAACCACTATTTCACCCCTTTAGGATTAGAATTTTTCAAAATCCCTTAGTGGATGTCCAGATTATAAAAATAAATATCTGTCCAATTGTCACGCACTTTCTACGCACAGCGGTTACGGCTGTGCGTGCGTATTACCTCAGTCAGTCAGAACATGTCCTTTTATATATATAGATAGATAATTTAATTAAAAATGACAATAATTATACCAGAGCCAACAGCCGAGGGTCCAGCAGAGCGCGGCGCCTGTCTCGGTTGAGTACGGAAATCTCTCGCTCCGAAGCCCCCGCTGGAGCCGAAGCGGCCGCCGCTGGAGCGGCTGCCGGCGCGCCGCCCGCCGCCGCCCGAGCGCCCGTCCACCGCCGCGCTCGTTAGCCAACTGGGGGGCGAATATCATTTAAATATTGCACAAAAGTAGTAGAACTATTTTTACAATTTAATAAAATTATATTTATTTTTCTTAAAGGAAATGCAAAAAACGCGATTCGAACAAAGTATGTGTAAAAGACACTATTTAATACTAACGTGGACAGTAAAAATTATACACTTTTACACAAATTCATCCTGAAAATAGTCCAAATATAGATAGATACTTCATTATGAATATTCGTTATTATATGAAATACGAACATGTAGAAATGGGGGAAGGGGAACGGTCAGTCTGTGTCAACCGAAATTTTTAACCCACACAAAATTAAGATTAAAAATTGAAAAAAAAAAGCATTTACTCTTAAAAAAAATTCAACATTACTTAAATATCTTTTAAAAAAATATGACATTAGATTTTCTGTATCGTAAAATGACGTTCAATATTTGTTTATCTGAATAAGTCCAGTTAAAATGTCTCTATTGTGCTCACTTGGGCACGTCCTGCTTGGCCTCGATCAGCAACTCGACGAGGTCGCGCGCGAGGCTGCGGTTGGAGTCGTTGAAGAAGGAGGTGGCGACGCCGAGGTTGCCCATGCGGCCGGTACGCCCGATGCGGTGCACGTACTCCTCCACGTCCGACGGCAGGTCGAAGTTGATCACGTGGCGCACGTGGGGTATGTCCAAGCCTGGAGATGTCAATTTTTTTAGATGTTGCAATCGATTTATTTTATACTAGCGGCCCGCCCACGGCTTCGCCCGCTTAAAATACATGATTATTGATTTAAGCAGAATTGATTGACAACTATAATAAAATAAAATAACTAAATAAATCAGCTTCACGCTGTATCCCGCACACAGCAGGGTAGGCAGAGGGAACCTAGTGTTAAGACACTCCGTTCCCCACTTTCTGCCGAATTCTGGAGGCATTGCGTGTTGAGTGGCAGAACTCAACGCCGCGCTTAACCTCGACATCAGAGCGAAGAAATGGAAATATAAATTTAAGTAAATATTTCATCTCCTCGAGTGGGGATCGAACCCACAACCAGTCGGTTTTGCAGTCA
>JAATLQ010028746.1:18864-69433 GCA_013421005.1 Heliconius erato x Heliconius himera | reverse complement strand
GACTTCATTATCTATTAAATAATCTCAATTCATTATAGTCGACTTCCATACAATCTACAACAAGTAGTACTTTAAGTGTCTTGACTGAGGATGTTCCAACTTACAACAATTTTTCCAAGAGGATTTCCTAACTCACTATAGGGCGGTTAGCCACATCTAGTACCTTATCGATCATTACACAATACTATGAAACAATTTTGTACATCCCGCTCCCGAAACTTTCCGAACATGTAAAATATAACAAAACTCACTAACTAAATGTATTTAAAAACATATTTCACCTCTTTGATCAACGATGGCAAACTATAACTTTTACAATAGTAACACAATATTAGTTTAGGCATAATATAAAACGGCCGTAAATGTTACCACGTAGGTGCGCTCGGTCGCGCGTGCTCTGAGTAAAAATAAAAAATAAATTAATAAAATGTGTATATCTCCACAATGAATCGAGGGTACGTATCACTTAGACGAGAAACCTTAAAAAAAACGTTGTTACTAATAAAAACGCAGATCGTGCATATATTAAATTACGTAAAAAAAAAAGAAAAAATCTAAACCTAAACGTGTCAGCAAAAATATAGTGCAGTTAAAATTAGAATTGCCACTTAATTAACATTGACATATAAATTGATTTTCTTAAAAAAATATTTCTGTGTATAAAATGTGTCACC
This sequence comes from Heliconius erato x Heliconius himera, assembly GCA_013421005.1. Taxonomy (NCBI): domain Eukaryota; kingdom Metazoa; phylum Arthropoda; class Insecta; order Lepidoptera; family Nymphalidae; genus Heliconius; species Heliconius erato x Heliconius himera. Next base: position 68,759 of record JAATLQ010028746.1, on the reverse strand, counting down.
CAAGCGTAACAAGTAACGCGGGGGCAATTCCGCTAAAAAATCGACTGGGACGCGCGTAACAATACATATACTACCATATACTTACGATAGAAAATATCTTAAATATATCGATCGCGAATACTTTTCTCAATAAATAACGCCCCTAATAGGCATAAAAGGGAAAAGAACACGCACCGGTCGAATTTTTAGCGAAATTACTCTCGCGCATCCTCATTTGTAGATAAAAAGTTACTTCTAGCAATATATTGTATGTCGTACATAAGTGGGGTATATTGTAAATACTTTTTATATCAGCAGACGGGCTATCAACGACGTTGCTCGACAGGGGAGGCGAATGAACTACATAGTAATAATATAATACTTCTTATTTTTATATAAAAAGACGTAAGTGCACTTTGAATTACGGAACTATGATTGTTACTATAGGTAGATAGGGATCAGCAGATTATTTATCATCGACAGCGCTCTCTGGTTCCGCACTCGTCTAAAACTCTCATTTAACAGTAATAAATCTTTATCCTTCTATACAAAGTCCTCTAGGACCTCTAAATATAGGAACACTGCAAAAGTATAAAGAATAGGTACGTCAGAGGACACATGTTAGGCGGTTGCGACGAAAATAATATATTGTGGAACTGTAAAAACTGAACGTTCGGTCATTTTTTTATTGTGAACCGAATTTTTTTTTATACTTGGATACTTTAAACAATCTTAAGATAATCTGCAATTGATCTCTTCACTTATTGATAAATATGTGTATAATTACTGAGGTACTATGGCAGATTGGAAACTATTGCTATAACTGTATTATAATAATTATATTAAGTGGAAGATACTGTATATATTAAAGCTATTGACTTAAGAATATAGCGACTAAATGTATATATTTTCATCACGCCTACAGATAGAAACACCAACGACTTACTCACCGAGTCAAATAATAACAACGAACAAACCCGTGGGACATGACTAACATCACACTGCGATTGTTCTCGAAAAATCTGTATAAAAATATAAATAACTAGAATATAAAGTATTGTCGAAAGAAAACAAATAGCAGTGATAGTACATCGAGATATAAGTCGGTGCCATTTTATCCTGCTAGCTTTAGGTGAAGTCGATTTATTCTCAAAAACGGCTTTTGCGTCCCCGGTCGAGCAAATTTAAATTATTTTAAATAATTATCTATTGTGATCTGGTGTCCTACGTTTATATTCCGGGACTCCCCCCGGAATAGAAACGTCGAACGATAAACTATTGCATTTTAAATATGGATATGGTAACAAAAATAATGTATGTATGGAAATAACTATGTAACAAGTGCTATAGTTTGACAATATCTATAATTATTGTATTTATAAATATAAATGATCACGATTGTTGACTTGTCCTGGATAAACAAAGTAAACCCATGTCCCTGTTGTAAAACTACTTGGACCGACGCCGCCACCACTTATTCTACGCGTATACATTTATTAAGTATATCAAGCAAATTGTTTGTCAGGAGATATTTATTTACCCTTCGATTGGACCTTAGTCCCAGTATTATATCTTCATCATAATTCCTTGATCCGTTTACAGTTTGTTTAAAAAGGCGGACCAATTGGGGCTCCAAGTGGTTTTACACAAAGAATTAACTATATTAAGATTAAAAATTAAAAGATTTATCAAAGATAATACTTAACATTATTGGAGGTAATACTTAGATTTAAAAAGCAAGATTGTTTTGTGAAACCGATTTGTGAACTATTTTATTGTTAATGTCATCTTAAATACGATATTTACATTTAGCACGTCCAGTGCTACTTTTTGTCAGTAAATGCCGTTAACGATTTGCCCTGTGTTTTATTCTATGCCGTTTCGTTTACTCTATCGGCAGTATAAATGGACAGGTTTAGCAAAAGAAAATAATAATAATAATAATAAAATTTTCTCACGTGGCACCATGTAAGTAACTTTGTCTTAAATTGATAGCTCAATAAATTCGAATAATCTAAAATAAATCGCTCGTGCGGCTATCACTTACTTACATATTGCCAGTTTGAATATCTTATAATTTACTTATTGTAGGCTATTGTAAGTTGTACTGTTACGAAGGCATCCCGTTGTTGATTATTTTGTGCATTACCTACTTTAGTAACACAGTCGGTTTATTAAACGTATTTTGTTAGTAAACTTAAAATAAATTATGTTGACTAAGCCAAACGAAAAAAAAGTATATTAATTAATCGAGACGATGAAATAGTTAATAAAAAAGACGTTCTCTCACTTATCATCTTACTATTTAAAAATGCAGTATTTTGGTATACATTGCAAAATAATATTCTTTTTGTTTCGCTGTTTATTTTGAAGTTGTTTTGGTTTATTTTTAGCTGCGATTGCTAAAAGTTTTTGCCGACACATCCAAACTTAACCAAATGCCCTATGCCTAATAACAATCACCAACGGCTGTCTCCGATCTGATGTAGTTCGCAGCTGTCTACTGAGATCAAAAAATTTAGAATTACGAAATATTTTTATATTTTACGAACGAAAAATTGGTGGGTAAAATAATCCAATTTTTTTCTTTCAACAAAGCAGTCAACAACAAGCTTTCAAACGGCCGAACGAATGAAATGATTGCACAGCGAAAACAACAAACGCAACACTAAAAAAAACGTTATAGAAAGACTAAGTCCTAAGTTTCACTATTAATAAATCCATTAGTAGAATATATATAAAAATCCTTTCCGTTAATGATTTTATCTATTCACTATTTTAGTTAATAATATCACGAGGCTTTATTCCCGAATGCCACGATCCTTCAATTATGTATTTATTTCTAACTTATAACATATTTACAATTCAAACTACCCGCTTGCTTTTTCTTCTAAGCTCCCTAAGATGATACTATGACGATATTTCCGAACCGATTACGCTCTCGGAATCTAAGACAGCCAGTTTAACATTCAAATAAAAATTAATATATATAATAAAAAAAAACAATATGTGAGGTATTACGAACATGGAGGTACGCGCGTTATTACCGGGGAATACCACGCTTTTTATTAAAAAAAACCCGAAAATCATGATAAAAATTAATAATAATTTGTTTAACAAATTAATTTAAGCTGAATATAAAAACTTATTTAAATATATTTGGAATTATACCAAATAACATTCAATTAAAACTCATATCACAAAGTACGAATATGTAACATTCCGAAAAAAGAAAAAAAACTTACATTATATACTCTAATTAAAAAATTTACCCTAACATTTAAAATAAATGCAAATTTAATCAATTCAAAATAAATCTTAAATGTTGCTTAAATCTTGCAGGCTCTATGGTTCTTGAAATTGAAGTTATAATATATGATATGATCGGAACTATATATTATATGTATTTGTATTTTTCATAAATTTCGATAAGATATGGCACAGTTCAATATTAAAATCATTTTTCAGAATGTTTTTATTCTACCCAAAAATAAATGCGTATTGGCAAAAATCCCCATTTTATCTCTTTGGCTTGTGAAATATCACGGCGTAGAAATATTTAATTCCTGCATATTTATAGATATTTGTGTGATATGTTGGGTTGCTTAAATGCAGATTTATTTATATTATCAAAAACGAATTCGATAACACCCTGAGAAGATATGTATTTAGCCAAATGCGGTACCCAAGCGATTACCTACAATACAAGTAAATAATAATATATTTTTACATCTGCAGCCATCTTATGGTCAATTCTAAGACTTAAAGAATTTTGAGAATATAATAATAATCTAATAAATTTTCAATAACGAGACGTCCGCTACGTTGGTCGACATTTAAATAAGAAACCACTATACACTCATAGAGAGAAATCCGAAAATGGATACAGATTAAATATAATTATGTTAATGAATACTTAATATCTACGTGATTTATACAGAGAAAACGATATTATTTCAGTTTCGCGATTTGAAACCACGAACGTATACGATCGTCAATTCTACAGCTTTTCGAAGACCCACACAGTTGGCTCGCTAGCTTTCTTCGCTTATTTTTGTCATATAACCCTGTAAACAAGGATTTGCCAACGGGCAACTCCCCAGCATTTACTTCTCAACTTCTCCTACCGTCACTTTTCGTTCGCCAACTTTTACTCATTCTTTGTCAGTTCGGAAATCTCAAACCATTTAATAATCGCAAGACGAACGAAGGCACGGCTACTTATACATTGATCAAAACGTCTTTATTGAAGCCAAAACGCACATAGAATACACATATTGTTCGTAGACGTAACACTTTGTACTTTTTAAATCAGATTCTAAGTAGTCTTTTATTTTTTTTAAAACATCAACATTTTTTTTTCTTTATTTTTTTTATCTAAAAATTTTGGTAATTAACTCCTAAATAATCTGTATTTAAATTTAGATTTGGCGATCCGAAAAAAGTTTCTTTAAAAAATATTTTCTTTCAATATTTTAATATTTACTGTTTAAAATTTGTACGATTCCGTTTGTACAGTTACCGATTCTAATTTGACACTAGACATTTATCGAAAAGTGATTTTAAAAATGTAATATCCTCTTTAGAATAGAGTTAGCATAATTTTGGCAGTACTAGATATAATAATACTTTAGTATTGCTCTGAATTACATTGTCTTTTTGAACACCGTTTGACCATTTACTAAATCTCGCCTTCACATCTGTCACAAAGCGGAGTCCGACCGAAGCGTAACACTAGATGACTCCTACGACAATACTGTTCATTTTTAAAACTAACGTCAATATTTTACTACCATTATAATACAATTAACCATTAAAAAATGCGGCAGAGTCCTGCAATTTTGGCATAGTCCGTATATTGCACACGTACGCTATCACTATCGTGTTCGAGTTCCGTTTCTCAAAATTCAAACAAACATTTCGAGTCCAGCCGGGGGTGGTGAACCATGCGTGCCTTATATGTATAATATAAAAAAAATATTCCAAGTGTTTGTTTTCGAGGACTTTTAAAAACCAACCCTGGAATTTAGGGCACGCGCGGTACGCCAACCCTGGTTCAAGCCATGGTTTGAGGTCATTGAAGGCCGGGTGGAAGTTGCGGCGTATGATCAGCTCCCAGATCAAAGAGATGATGCGGTGACGGTGCCAGAGCACTGTGCAGTGCCGACGTCTTGAGCAGCCGCTTGAGCATTCCACTCGATCCTCGATGCTGAAGACTCTTGTGGGTTGTCAACGAGTTCTTCGTTCTGTACCTCCGGTGGCAGAACTCGCACACGTACAACGTGTCAGATTGCTCGTGCTTATCTTGGAAATGTCGTTTCAGGGAGTAGTAACAAGAGAATGTCCTGCGGCAGTAGGGACACTCTTGTGGCTCGTTGATACCGCCAGCTGTCGGCGGGGGCATACGGAGGGGCGGAACAGCTGTAATATAAAACAATTACTATACTCTCGTTACTATTGGGATTTCTCCTCGTGTTAGTTGGCAATCTTGCTTTCTATAGGTTTACATTAGGTTTAATAGCGTTTATATATGTATGTTTACATGTATGAGGTTTAATAATTATACTAATAATATGCACTGTACACATTGACTAACTACACAATAATCACGAGTTTATTTAAAATTTAAGGAAATTCTTTCAACCACAATGACACAGAAACACGTGATAACAAAAATGATAGAAGCATGCTCCAAGCAACACAACAACGTCAAAACTGCGTAACCCGTTGGGATGGGGCCTTTCGGGGTTTAAATTGGAAAATAATAAACTTAAAAGAAATTAAAATAAATTAACAAAACTTAAATAGAAAAGGGACCCTTAAACCTAGATCGTCTATCGAGAATGCTGTTAATGGATCAGCGGTCAGTAGTAACCCTAGGTGGCTGTCTATAAACAGATTCTAACCTTTATGAGTGGTGTTAAGTACGGCTGTGGGGTTGGCCTCGTGGTGATTCTCTTTGCTAGATGAATTCTGCCGCACGCCGCGCCAACTCCGTCCAAGTAGTCACTAAAAAAACCGGATTTGATCCGTTTCCCCCGGCCTCGATTTGTGGTAGGTGTATATGTGGGTCATTAGAGAATTCCTCGAGCAGTAAACCCTTTCACAGATAGTGCACCTGTACTCCTCTTGTCTCTCTGCATGTTTGTCTGCGATATGTCGCTTCAAAGACGCCTTTGAGCACAATACTTTCGTGCATTGCATGCAGGTGAATAATTTTTTACCTGAAAACAAATCGAAAAACAAAACAAATATGGGGTTGGTCCCCGGACCCGATAAAATAAAATAACACCTTTATAACCTAGCTGTTATTCTTTTCTAAGTAATCATATTTTCGTTTTGTGAACTAAATAAAACATTGGAAAAACAAGGAGTGAAAAAAGTGATTGAAAACATTATAAAATAAAAATAAAATAAAAGTAAAATAAAAAAGAAATAAATATAAATGATTGCGAAGCTACAGTGGCCAATGAAGTGTTAGAACAAACACATGCAGATGGCGGGAAAAATATATTTCTTTGCAAAACGGGGTATGAGAAGCGCTCAACAAAAAAACAAGTGCACTACAGCTTTATACTACTTTGAAGCATTTATCTAAGTGAGGTGTTCAATAAAACTAACATCAGTTTTTTTTGTATATTTGTTTTTATTAAAAACGCCATTATCATCAATATTAGGATTTATGAAGTTCGGTTTAACGATTACAATTACATTTTATGAGTAGTTTACGTCAAGGTTTAAAAGTAAGAAAAGAACTATTTGTAAATATTATAGGTGATGTAAAATTAATTGAATATTTAATTAAGAATATAACTCTAGATTGGTGCAGCCCATTAAATAGATGTTTTGAAATGTTCCAAATACATTCGCCAAATCTTCGTCTAAATAACAGCGTTTAAAAATGGAAGACAAACTTAAATTATTTTTTTTGGCACCATTATCCCCACAATAAAATGGGCTGCATTACATACACAGATGCCAATTATCAACAAAATACTAAGATCCAAGGACAGTATAATAATTTAAGAAGAAAAAAAATAATAATAAAATTTTCAATACAACAACCAATAAATTAATTTTGTTTCCTTATAAAATAAGTAAAAAATGCCAACAAGAAGTATAAGAACACATCGTATAAGGTGATCACGCCTGCACGTGCGGGTAGAGAAAAAATAATTACCTTAACACGTAGAAAGATAAAAACATAAACAGGTCACAGAAACAGTCTTAAACTTGCTAAGATCCTAACTAATGTAGTTTCGACAGGGATGTGTTCTGCTCCATAGAACACGGTGTAGTATCGCCCTCAAAACATACCCATAGATCTTTTGAGATCCCCAAAAATAAAACTTAGCCGCTACGAGACATTATAAATAAAAAGATCCTCGAATCACCAAAAATAAATTTTGAATAATACCGAACCGAAACAATCACGCTTCTGACTTAATTTCTTTTTTTCTCTATAAAATTATCAATTTAGTAAATAATTGTACATTTTATTCTAGAAAATACGCCTAATAGTGTACAATTAAAATGCGTACTTAGTCTAATCAGTCTATAGCGCTTATTAATTTTGGCATAACTTTTTTTTGAATAATTTTTTTTTCTAAATAAAATTCACAAGATCTTTCGATTGTTCATCGATAGCCAAATTATTACTGACTGCCACACTTAGCAGCACATCCCTGTAATCGTAAATTAAACATGTAGATGCTATTACCGCTACGAATTCAGATAAACCTTAATATCTAAATAGTCAACTAACTTAGTTCCCAAACCCAAATTAACAATAAAAACTATCACTAAATTACTACACAAAAAACAACAAATCTACGTCTTACGTTCAAAAACCTTGCAATAGTTTGTTTTTGCAAATAAAACTTAACATTTTTTTTCCCTCTCATGTGCACGGAATGTTGCGAATTTTTGTTTTTTTTTTCTAAAAACAATTTAGATCCTTTTTGGATAATCCCATTTTTCCTAATTTCACTAACGAACATCGTTCCAATTTAGCACCAAATCACTAGTCTTCCAATTGTTTAAAAGTATCGTAATAAAGCTTATCAAATAACTAAACAAATTTAATGGCTAAGCGTTTATGCATTTAATAATAACAACATAATCTTAACGTATATTATTAAAATTTACTTTAGGAAGCCTCATACGTTAAAGTAGCGATACCTCATAGGCAACGAGTGTTCCGAACACTACTCCTAATATTTTTAGAAGTTTTACTCAAAATATGTCTTTTGTCCAAAAAAATGTAAAGCAGGCACTAATAATATTACTTAATGTGTATATTGTTACAATAAATTATGTGTTTACATTTACACTTAGATAAGATCTCTTATTGCTATAAAAAAAGAAATATAACATTGATTTGGCGAAGTGACTCGCCCAAAAATAGTGATGTTTATTTAACTAGATAGATAACTAATTATATTAAAATGAAAAATAGCCTGGAAGTCTAGATTCAGACAATTTGGGTATTAAAAATCTAGTACATTTATTTTCTACAATATGTATAAACAAGCCAGCACTATGAACTATTTAAATCAGGAGCCATCTTAACGGATCTACGTATACGATTGAATAACATACATTGATATGATAAGTTAGGAATTACACGACCCAAAGTAAGCTATTCTGAATCTAGACAGCAATAAAAAACTTCTAAAATTTTGGTCTAAACAAAAATATTCGTTTACATCTATGTATGTATGTATGGCAAGCAGAAAATTGTATTATTTAAAAAATTCACACTGTTGAAATTTAGGAACATTTAACACTGAGAATTATTAAGATTTAGTTATTACCTATTAAGTATTTTATTTTTTTATTAATAAATGTGTTGTTTATTTTACACCATAAAAAAAGGAATAGCTAAATCGTATAATAATAATAAGTTTAGAAATGTTTACAGTATGTCGAAAACGTAAACGAATAATTCGACGATAACAAATAACGAACACAAGTTAGTGATAAACTTAAGTTGGAAAAAGTAACTTAAAATCTGACTAAACTAAAAAAATATATATTATAGCCATAATGATTCGCTTAAATGGCACCTTGCGATTCACTTGCTTAAAATGCTAGTGCATTTACAAAGCATAACTTGGAAATAACTCAGAAAAGAAAAAAAATAATAGAACAAACGAAACAAATAGTCGACTAGATAAGATAGAATAACAGTAAAATAAAGTAAAAATAGTCGACTTTAATAGTGATATGAAGTTGGTTGTGATGTCATTTACTATTTCAATATCCTGGTTTTGTCTATATGGTATGTTAGAATTAATCCTGTTGCCACCGGGCCAGCTAGGAAGGAGTGACTGACATTCTCTGTTAAAAGATGCCCGATTTAAAAAAAAATACTTAATGTATCAATAATAAGGTGTGAAATATACGTTGAATGGACTCACCTTGCATTGTTGTTACTGTTAAAATTAAAAAAAAGATTAAGACCTAGATCAGTTCTCCTAGCCTAGCTACCCCCGCGACTTTGTCTATTACTTGTTTGGTATTGTAATTTGTACTGTTATGTAGTGACAGTGCTGCGTGGCTGTTTAAAGTAATTTCTCGGTTCTATGGTGCTATGTGTTCTGTTTCAGTCTTACAGTCAATGAACTAAAACACCTAAATAAAATAATAAATTTGAAAAAGCCTCATTAGCCAATTATATATTTGTGTATATAATTTTATTTATTTTTAAAATAGATTTTTTAGTAATCTCGTATAAATATCTAAGTGTGAGATCATGAAGGTAAAAAGTACAGAATAAATTATAAAAAAAAAAAAACTAATAATTGCAAAACGCCGAAAAATGAACACAACGTTGAAAACAATATGCCTCTTTTGTTACTTACAACGAACACTGTTCCTTTTTTATAAATTTAAGCCTAATATATAAATTTACAGCACCAAGATTTTTCTCTTTTCTCAAAATATTAAAATTTACTCTTTCGCCTTATTGTCACACATTTAACATAGTGTAAAATTCAGGAATCCTCTTACCGCAGTATTGCACTTAGCGGGCGTTTATTAAAACTTTAACTTTGACCAAATATCGCCCTCCCTTGTTTAGATTGGAATGTTAATTTCCATAAAATTGATTAAAATGAGTCAGTGCCAGACGACTATATCGCGTCTACAAGTCCCGAGATAAACATTTAAAAGAGTAATGTAAATAAAATAAATCGACATTAACACGTCAATAATCTCCACGCGGGATAAAAAATATAAATCATCTACTATATAGAAAAATTAAATACCCAGTACCCGCTTTAGGTTAACGGCTAAAAGTAACGCCAATTGGTACTCTAATTAAATTAGAGAAATGTTAAAGTTAAAAAAATAAAAAAAAGTCTCTAGATAATTGTCAAAGAACAACTAAAGGCGGTACTGAGCTTCTGAAATATAAAAAAAATGAATTAATTTAGACGTTAAACTGATCTTTGAACTTGTAGAAGTCGATGTTAGGTTGGGCGGGCGGCAGTTTTGCCTCCGCAGAGAGGTTCTGCGGTTGCTGCTGAGTCGCGCGCTGGCGGCGGTGGTAGATGCTCTTGTGGTTGTTGAGGGAGTTCAGGGTGCGGAACACCTTGTGGCAGAGGGTGCACCGGGCCGAATGGAGCGGCTGCAGGTGCTGCTGCTCAGTGTGACGCTTGAGCGTGAGCCTCGTCGACAGCAGCTTGCCGCACACCTCGCAACGGTGACCCGTCCCCAGCGGCCCCACTGCGCCACACATAACGACCAACATTAGCGCATTAGTCTCGGGTCTAAACAACCCTACATACCAACACCACAGCGACCGTCTCGACGGGTCCCAAGTTTGGAACCAATTGGCACAGTGTGCCACTTGTGGCAAATTTCGAACCTGTGTAGAGGCAATTCAACACGTAATCGACTAATGCGCTTTAAAGTTGGTTGTTATGTGTACCGATCAGATGTTCCAATTGGTTCCATGTGTAAACGCACCGTCGCACGACGGCGAACGCTTACACGAAAGCGTTTTAGTAACAATAGATACATAATATAATCTGGCGATGCGCATGCAAAGTACACGTAAAACTATGCTATGTACAAATGTTAGGAACATATCGCGTTACATTTTTTTTTTATTAAACTTAACAAAAGTCTAGGGGCAAGACTATGGCTATGTAGGTGGTCGGGATGGCAGCTTGGTTTCCTCGAATGGCAACGTGTATGGCAAATCGCGGGGGCGTCAATTGACAGGGTAGAAGGGGCCCTGGCCGGAGGGCGGCTGCTGCTTGCGGTGGTAGATCGACTTGTGGTTTCTGAGACTATTCAGGCTGGAGTAAACCCGCCGACAAATGTTACAAACGGGCTCCCTGGAGGGTCGCATGTGAACGTTTTGAATATGCCGTTTGAGCCGGGTCAGGGAAGACAAACTCTTGTTACAGGGCTCGCATCGGTACTCTTCCTGGGGGGTGCGGGCGCCACCTGGTCACAACACAAGCATTTAGCCCCATCGAAGCTTCCGAACGCACTTTTAATGCACTCACTATCGTAGCCTCTTTACTCAAGCACCGCCACCCCCCTTTATTGATGATAGCCATCCGACGCGTCGATTATGCCAAGCGGTATTAGTATATTTTTTCCTAACTCGACCTACTTAGTTAAGCTTGATGATTGTGTAAATCTGTTGTTTTCGGGTTTGTGGGACGCGATCGGCGGATGCGGGGTTTCAAATTTCTCGAAAGCATTAGTATTCTTCAATGAATTATTTATCTTTTAAATAAACTGACACCACTTAATCGCAACTAAAATTCCATTGTCCAATCTTGCGCGTCCCCAGCGATATATTTCCCAAGACAATAATGAATAATTAAGTAATGCGAGATTGTTTTTAGAAACATGAATGATTCATGGGATCGCTTATTTGGTTAAATTGAGACTCGGTCAGATTTGATCACAATTTACGTAGTCTTGAAATTTTGAAAACTAACAACGTTACTAATATCTTCGTTATATTCTCTCCGATTTACCGACACAATTTTTTTCTATTTATTATTATTATTTATAGCCAATTAAATATGTTAAGTGCGTTTCGATGTTCAACGATTAGGGGTAACTGAATGAAATAATCAAAAATAAAAACGTGGAATAATTCAAACATTATGAGTTAATAGAGAAATTAAATAAAAAAGAACTAAATCAGGATAAAGGGGACTAGGAATTTTGTCCTACCGTTACTTCAATATATCAAGACACATCTAGAAAACAAGCTAGCAATCTTCGTTGTATAGTAAACATTAAACTATATATAGTAACAATACAGTAACATGCACGCCACGTTGCGTTTTGGTTCAATGATCAATTCTCATTTCCACAGAGCGGTCATATCTGACAAATGAAAAAAGATACACACGAAAGTCCATCGAACCATAACACAAAAAGCTAACATTAATATTGAATACAAAACACAGAGCATAATGAAGACATATACAGGTTAGGAGTAGATATAAGTATAATACATATATTATGAATATGTCACGTGATAATTGCCTCATACATTTTTTTAAATATAAAACCTATTAATGATATATAAACCTAATAATGACAGAGCAGAGAGGAAGCGGTGATGGTGGCATACGACAGACAGTGCATTAAAAATATCGTTTGTTCAACATATGTATGCATAAAATAAACTTGTTGCTAGACAAGCCGCCACTCACCTTGAGATGTGCTCGCCATTCCGTCAGGCGCCAGCGGGCTCGACAGACCTGAAAGTAGCACATGGCTCTTATTCACTCGATAGAACCAATTTGCTATTTTTTTACGAGTAACTTATCTCTTACAACCATTTTATTGACCACCACCATGAAAAGCTATCGAAAATTATTTATTAATTTCTTTGAGTTCATCCTCATCAGAATCTATTTAATCGTGTTATTGTTATATAAAGTCTTATTCTATATTAGGATTTCGTATATCAATATAATAATAGCATAGCACACATAATACTATAAGTATAGTAATAAAAGTTCATACCAGCCAAAGCAGATGGATCGTTCAGTGCCGTCATGCCGTAGCTATAATTGTGAGATGTGAAGAGCTTTGTGTCGGCGGGTGTTAAGAACGGGGATGTCGGTAGCTGTGGTGGTGGTGTGCGGTCGTCTTCAGCTGAGCTCGCGCGTGATGGTGGGCCTCCCTGAGACAAAATTAATTAGGTGTTAGCATTACTCAGTTTATAATTAGTCTTTGATCCATAAAAGCTAATTTTGATCTTTTATTAGGCTCTTCTTGTGTTTTCATTATATGCATTTTTCTAACTTTATTAAATTAAAAAAATATAGAACAATAAAACAAACTCATAAAATATATAAAAAGTGATTTAGGTGAAAATTCCATTCTTTCAAAAAACATTCAGCACGGTGTTGAATAGAATTCTGGGATATCTCTGAAATAACAGAGAACTTTGTAGCTTCACCCTATATTCCCCACACAGCAGGCAGAGGGAACCAGTGTTAAGACACTCCGTTATCTGTTTTTTCTCAATTTTTAAAATATTGCTTATTGAATGGTGGAAATCAGCGCCGCGCTTTGTCTTTTTACCGGAATGAGAAAACGAAAATAATTTATGCCACCAAGTGGAAATCGACGAGCGTCGCGTTTATAGTTGCACGATGTGCCTCTGCGCCGCGACGGAGGACTATGTAAATTCGTCTAATTTATATAGATGTAAAACCTAACCTTAAAAAAATAGATATTTTTGTCTAATATACAAAACAATAGTGTCAACTTATATAAATCTTACTAAAGTACAAAATATACAAGTTAAGATGTTAATAAACTCGACTTTGATACGAATTAAAACAAGCCAAGTACCAACTATAGAAGTTAGAATGCCAATTTAACTTTGTAATAACGGAGGTTCTTTTATCATACGATATCTAAGAGAGGCTGAATGGCTCTGGCTCTGTGTGACGGCGGATAAATGATAATTACTTACTTATAACTTAAATTTAAGTTAACTGTTGTTCTTGTTAAGGAAATTTCTATTACATTTTATAAAATAATTAGTATTTTACATGCGGCTTTGCTAATGTTGTCAAAAGGAAATGAATAAAAGTTGTGAGAGGTATAAAGCACTACTTGATAAATGGTCTATATAATGCAAAAAGATTTTTTCATTTCGAACCAGTACGTCCTGAGATTAGCGCGTTCACACAACCATACTATTCAGCTTAATTCAGCAATTATGATGATATAAGTTATTAAGTATAGTATTATATATGAAGAAAAATCAGCAACAGCTTCTTATTATATACGCAATGAAAGGTGTCAAAGTGGTGCCAATTTACGTAATTACGAGTATATCTTCGCTTATATTTAATATTATTTTTATTTCATTTTTAAACTAAGAAATTGTTTCATAATTAACTCCTATCATAAACAATGAATATTCTGTTACTTAGATTCAAGTGACTATTCGTTATTTTTAGCAATATTTTGTTTGAGCGAGCTCAATTACTTTTATTGTGTTTACAATGTTTACACAGATTTTGTGTTCATTTTAATTTTACTACTGTAAACATAAAATTTCTATTTCTTTTTAGTTTAAGCTGTATAGAGGGCGCCTAACACCAAGATCCTGTGTTTCTTATTAAGTGGCGGAACTCAACGCCGCACTTTGACTTATTACCACAGCGAAGTAAGGAAAATAATTCACTACCTCGAGTGGGAATCGAATCCACAACCGTCTCATTTACAGTCAGAAGCTGCGATGCTGCGAAATAAAGATAATTATTGACTGTCAAGGTCGGTAAGTGTAACACATGAGCATTAGCCACACGAGCTGAACGCTTCAATCGTCGTGTCATACGACCCTACCTTAATTCCGGGTAAATATTCTAGTTACAATTACAAGTCTCTAATACTCAGTAAGTGTCAATGTCACACGTGAGGAGGTTGCGTGTTTATTTTAAGATGTTGCTTAATTCTGTCTCTAATAATGTTGTTTTAAATTACTCTTTATCTATATTTTTTAGAAATACTCAATTTTTTATCTTATTCCAGACAATTGCCAAGTTTTCTTTGACAAAATGGAACTTTATATACGTTTAAATATATTTAAGATAGTGCGTAAGCTAATGCTGCGCTTTTCGACTAACATCTGTTTTAAATTTATAATACAGCTAGTACAGGTACACAAAAATCTTTTTAGTAGTCGAACTTACTATTATCATATTTTACCTTTCGACTCTGTTTCCGGAATAAAAAAAAAAATAACTTTGTAATAAATAAAATATTTTTAAAAAATACTTGACAGTTTTCTGGTACTTACTAGTGGTCTGTGATGGGAGTGCGGCGGCGTATCATCTGTACTCCTATCAATATCTGGATTCGACTGGCACATCAATTCCAGGGGTTCGTTTTTCACTTCATCAATGAGCCTGGGGGATGGAGACGAGCTCGAATTGGAGATGCCGTTCCCATTGTTCCCTTGTTCGTGGGCGCGAGTGTTGTTGACCATTGAATGATTTTTTGTTGAGAAATCATGAATCTGAGGTTGGTCGTTGTTGTTGTCGTGGCGGGCTCGCTTGATGACGTCAGGGGAGTTGTCAGCTGAGCGGGACATGCGGCGTGGAGGGAGATTAATGCGGCGTAGGATAGGTGGAGGATGGAGGAGAGCTTCCTCTAGCTTCTCGGTATAATTTGGAGTGTGAGGAGTTTGAGGAGTGTGTGCAGGGTGGGGAGGAGTGTGTGGGGAAGACGCGGCAGCTGCAGCTGCTCGAGCGATGTTCTGCACGAGAGGCTGTAGACAAGTATCAATAATTTAGATTTTGCTTGTTTTCGTTAGCTTCCCACCGTATTTCGCATTTAGTAGGGTAGGCTTTGGAAACTAGTTAAGACACTCCGTTTCCCACGCACCGCCGATGTTTCCGAGACATTGCGTGTGGAGTGGAGCTAGTGAAATAAGATTATGTTGCAAATGTGAAACGTCGGAAGAAATTTTGAAAATACTCTATGCTATAAAACTGTATTAGTAAAAGTATGTATATATTATACAAAGTGTTAATATATTGTAAATTTATTTTAACACCATTTGCATATTGAAAGCATAGCTAATTAATTCATTACTACCGCATATCTAATATACCTAATAGTTCACAAGTCTAGACGAAGATATCTAATAATAATGGTACATATTGATGCGCTTCATGTTTAAAAAAAATATTTATATTTAAACAGGCCGTCGCAGTGGGACAGCGTCTCGCTGTTTTTTTTACCTTCACGCTGCATCCTGCACATACAGGGTAGACAGAAGGAACCTTCGAAACTAGTGTCTATTTTTTTATATGTTAAGTGTTCAAAGGTACCCTTTTCTCTGGTTTTCAGAGTGGAGACTATAAATATTAAATATTTCATTTCCGTGAGTGGGAATCGAACCCACAATCGTTACGCCACGACTGGCCTCAAATAGCTACTACATATAGTGAAATATTTAACTACAAAATAAAAAAAATAGTGAATTAGGACTTTAGGACAACAAATTATCAAATGCTTATCTAAAAATTAAAAAAAGTTAGGTTTATTGTGTAGGTAGATAAAGTTAAACTTACCCCCTGGGCATCATCGTTCTGTGTCAGTCCAGACACGCGTAGTACTTCGGCGGTCTTCAAAAATGATGGTAGGCTCTGTCTATGGACATTCACTTCCCCGTGGTAGATGAACTCCACCAGGGCCAGGAGATCCGTGAAAGCGACGTCCTGGAGCACGATGACAGGGTGTTTGCATGGTGTCGACTGGAAGGTTAATGGAATTATAGATAGCTTATATTTTTGTTGTTATTAAGACATTGCTACTTTTCAGGAAAAAATGTATTTACTGTAATTTATGGGTTCAATTCTCTTTTTATTTTGTTCACTCTACCAGAGCGACGAAATAAAAATAATTCATTCCTCCATTCCAAGACGAGTCGAGTTCTGCCACTCAACACGCAGTATTTTTGACACTTGATTCTCTGTCTTTTATACGTAGTACTACTTTTGTACGTTGTTTACTACGTAGGTACGTATACGCAAATTAGCGGGATATAGCGTGAAGACAGAAAATATTGCAGTATATAATCTAATTTAGTGAGAGTCTTATAACTTGTAATTGTTACATACATTTATTATTATATGTATTATCAGCCTGTTAGTCGGAAATAACTTAAAGTTGTATATAACACGTAACATATTCTAAGTGCCCGAGATAACTTTTACCGCAGATACACTAACCTAGTGTCGTCGTCGTAACGTATAAAGCCTTCCTCGATAAATAGGCTATTCAATACAAAAATATATTTTTCAATTCATACCACTATTTCCTGAGATTAGTGCGTCCAACCAAACAAACTCTTTAGTTTTGTAGTATTAGTGTAGATAATGATAACGGTGACTCAGATCTCTGTTCTCTCCGATATAGAAATACTACTTGTGTACCACATATAGTGCGCTATTCAAAACTGGATCTAATGGTTTGAAGGCGTGACTATCATATTCAATTACACTTGTAAATACGTTAAAATGAGGTCATTCTACCTCAATTATAAATAATTTTAAAATATAGGTATTATTATAATGTACTGACTGGCCTTACCAGTGGCTATGGGTCCGTGGTTAAATGGAAATTACTAACAGTTGTGTATGACACATTGTCACTGTCTAAAGTGTTTGACAGCAGATAGTGGGATCATAGAAACAACTAATGTTATGTAATATAGTCTATATGCCTTCTTCAATAAATTTATTATTTAATATAAAAATAAATCAATTCGATTCAGTAGTTCTTGAGATTAGCAAGGTTAACCAAATAAATTCTTTAGTTGTATGATTTGTATATAGGTCTTATCTTAATACTATAACTTATTTGATCAATTACCGTCAAGTCAGGTTGGCCGAGTGGTCTAAGGCGCCAGATTTAAGCTCTGGTTCCCGAGAGGGAGCGTGGGTTCGAACCCCACACCTGACAAGCTTTTTCCATATTTAATAATATTTTTTAAAATTATTTTAATCTTTTTTTTTTTTTTGTTATCTTATAGTTATTTTTATATATTATGAAAGCACAATTTACCATTTTAATTTATTTAAATTGTTTTTTTATTATAAACTATATATTTTTCAACTTAATATATTTTTTAAAATTTTATTGTGCAATTAATATACTATTATTCAAGGCATTCTTTGATTTGGACATTTTTTTTGTTAACTTTATACCATCCTTTTTTAATGCGGATGACATTACATTGCGCCGCAGGGAGAACACAGTGTCAAGACTGTTTCCTACTTTCAGCCCAATTTTCGAGACATTGCGTGTTGGTTGGCGGAACTCCACTAAATTCTACCAGAACGAGTATATTGAAAATAGTATTTAAATTTATAATCCCACGAGTGCGGATAGAACCCACAATCGTCGCGCTTACAGTCACTGTCCCACTGCGCCACGACTGCCTCACATTAAGAAACACTTGTGTAATTCGGTACATACGTGAGAATTAAAATGATTCATAACATTTTGCAATATAATATTTAGCTGATTTCGCTCAACGATTGTTTCGTGTATTTAAACATAATTGATGAATGAATGGACGTAGGTTTTATGAATAAATTACTATAAATATATGGTTTAAGACCATAGTGTGACTGTAAACGTGACGGTTCTGGGTTCGATCTCCACTCGGGAGAATGAAATATTTAATGTTTACATTTCATGGCTCTGATAATAAGGTAAAGCGCGGCGTTGAGTTCTGCCACTCAATGCCTTCAGAATCCGACTGTGCGTCGGGAACGGAGTGAAAGGCAGAGGGAACCTAATATTAAGCAGCTTAGCTAAAAAAATATTTTTTTTTCCGTTCAGAGACACTACTTAGCGTTTAACTCATGTTAAATCGTAAATTTAACGTCATTTAACGTATAAATATGTCTATATCATATATTAGTAAATTGTAGATGATTCTTTCCTTCGTTGATTTTAATGTTTTCTTCGCTTTATGCACGCAGCTGGGTAGGCAGAGGGATCCGGGGTAACTCTGAAAGGTGCAGCCCGAAGTGCCTGCGGTCACTGTACTTAGAATGTGTCATGTGTCATACACAACTCTCACTACTAACTATATTGTCATACTATACTTATTTAAGATATTATGTAATTTTTTGCGCAGATGTTTTAGGAAAATGACAAAGTAATTTTGTGAACAGCGAATAGATTAGTCACGTTCGTTGAAATTTTCTATATTATAGACACTAATGTTCTATCGGTTGATAAATATGTTTACTTTATACATTATGTAAATATAATTAAATAGTTTGTTTAAATGTTATTTTTTTAAATGATATCATCATTTGCGATTTTTATTTGGATTTTTTATAATATATCCATATGAATAAATAGTACGGTGTAGGTGTATATGCAAATTAAAATATAATAATTAAGTACGCGAAGAAATGTTTATTATTATAACATATGTACGTAATTTCCCTATAACATAAATCAAAGGGATTTCTGAGGAACGACGTAACGTATTAATATAATTAATTAGCTTTAATTAAAAGCAAGGTACATTGACGTATAAAAAAATATAAAATATTTTTAATCTTGATTTAATTAATGCCTAAAGCATTATTTTAAGCTGTTAAAAATATAAAAAAAGTAAAACCTAATCTTAAAGGCACGGACCACGTGGCCGAAGTAAGAAATAGTAAAACAAAAAAAAAGTTGGAAGCCATCGACACAAAAAACTCTAAAAAGTAAATAAACAACTAGAAAAGATGTCAAAATTTTCAAACGGCTGAAAATATTTTGTTGAATCATGACAAAGAAAACTCTTGATTAAGGAACCTTTCAAACATAAACAAATACGTATCTACGATGCGACAGGCAGGTATACAGATACATATATACACGTCAAACGTATAACATCTCTCTGATTTCGTCGGGGGTTTAAAATTTAAATATCTAAAATACCTTTAGCAGTTCCCTGAAATAAGGGCTGCATGCTGACAGTACCACCCTGTGTGCCTTCAAACTCTTCCCATCACACGCAAGGGTGACATCCACGAAGTCCTCATCATCCCTCAGGTTCTCGAAGGCGCTTGTTATGCTACTCTGATAATTATTCCATCGGAGACAAAAGTGCTGTGTGTCCACCATCTTGTTATCTTGTAGTCTTCAATTATCGAGTCATGTGATATCTGTGGACAAAAATTTTGGTTTTAATTTAATTTTGTAGGTTTTTTTAGCCTAAAAGTTGTATCCCACATCACAGAATGTGTTCTTTTGTTACCAGAGAGAAAATAAAAATAATTCATTCCTTTGAGTGGGAATCGACCCCGCAATAATCACGTTTCCAGTCTAACGCTGAACCGCCGCTAAAAATACATATTTTAGATAATATTATATGAATATAATTGAAGGATATAAATACTATAATTTTAATGAAATTAAAAGGAAAATGCATTGTTCAATTCTATTCTAATATTAGCTAAATTCTAGTAAGTCCAGAAGGACATATTTGATAATGCTTTATATTTATACACTTTCCTCCTATTTTATCGGAACTTAACGCCACATTTTGCGAAAACTAGACAACTCGACAGTGGAAAGATATTTTTTACAATTAAGTATTGCTTTAAGTGTGATTTGAATAATTTTTATGCTTTTTGCTTAATTTTTTGCACCATTCACTTCAGATTTTAATTGACAATAAACTACTTAGCATTCTATGGACTCAACATGCGTGTGCCCATAGTGATTTAGGAGGAGGTGCCTGGGATCACTATCCAAGCCCCTCGTGACGGTAACGAAATTCAAAATAATTCTACTAGTGCCACCTTCAAAGGACCTACTTTCTAGTAATAAATTGATGTTAGTTTTAGACAGTTTCGTTTTTTATTTCCATTTTTTTATCAATGCAAGATGTTTGTATAATTATGTATTATACGAGGAACTTTTAGTTATCTAAACGTAAAAACCATAGTTATTGATTGTCTTTGTTAGTTAGCAGAAGATGTCTTGCTCAGGGGTCACAGGTTCAATTTATAGGTTTATTGTGCAGAGATTATAAATTGTATTGTACTATAGTCTTACTCGGGTTCCATCCGGGCCATAAGGAGTGTCTTAACTGCAGGTTTCCTTCGTAATCTGCTACACGGGATGGAACGCGAAGTTGAAAGAACTCTTTAGCATACTATGTAAACGTGAAGCTTTACGTTTTTAGCTTTTAGATCCTTAGTGTTATTTTTCTTTCACACACATTCTTTCCTCACTTTCCGTAAAATTAAGACATTGCTTTGTTGACCAGAGCACGGAACTTAATAATTTAATACCATAATCATTCCCGAACGGGATCGATTCCCGTACATACAATCACTGAGATAACATTCACACGCTGACCTCAAAAAACAAAGTAAAAACAAGTAGTTCTGGATTCCAAGTATAATAGAGCCTTATCATGTCATCCTTAAATAGAAAACACTTATTATTATATTGATTGCAATAATTGCGTAAAAATGGGACATATATGCAATAATTCATAATGTCATAAACAACGTGCTATCTCATTTTTTATCGTTTGACCTCTTTTCTTAATCACTGTTTTATAATCTATTTTATACTATTGTTGTTTTTTTTTAATTATAAGAATATTTTTATGCCTAAGATCGAAAGATTTCTTTATTCGACATCAAGTTTGCCATAGTTACAAACACATTTCTACCTATATATATACTTATTACATACAAATATTTGTGGTGATCCTGGAGGCGTTGCGTGTTGAGTAGCGGAACTCAACGACGCGCTTTGCCTAGTTAAAAGCACGAAGAAATTAAAATATTAAATATTTCGTTTCCTCGAGTGGGAAACGAACCCACGACTTGTCGCGTTTATAGTCGCAGGCTTTTGTCCCTGTGCCACGACTGGTAATGTTTATTTTCATCTTATTTTAAATAAGCATTGTCTTGTAGGTTTTCTTGAATGTTGTTGCTAATAAGGGATTCAGCGAAATTTTTAGGACAATACTACTTAAAAACTTTTGGGGGCACAAACTACCTTCGTTTTCTATTGTTATCCACAATAAAAGTTTTTCTTTTTTAAATTAGTACCGTAGGCTTTCTCTTTAATTTGTTTTGTAATTAGAAAAAAAACATATTTTAGTTCCGATTATTTTTTTTTACGCTAAGCTGTTCATATCAAATCAAAAGCATAATTATTTAAGTAGGCTGTTACAAGCACTTTTGAATAAAATACATATAACTACAGCGTTAGGTGTTACGGTTCTTAATTTTTAAGTTTGAAATATTTATTTTAATTATAAAAGCATTTGTTTACTTATTATTACCTATTTTTTTGTTAAACTTTTGTTACCAAATAAAGGAATTTAAACTCTAATCATTCCATCCAGTCAAAATCGAACCCACAGCCGTTGCGTTTACAGTTAGATAGCCTCAAAAAAATTGATTGTAAATATTCCTATAATTTTTCCGATAAAAAACTACAATTGGTAGGTACTTGTCTGTAACACTTGCAAGTACCTACTACTAACCACAAATAAAAATTGGAATTAGAAGTTTTTAAACATTCGTAGACAATAAAGCAGTAACAATGCTGATCGTGTTACTGACGGTATGCAATCTACGAGTCTACATCAACATGCTCTTTTTGTCCTTACTTACTTTTTACTTGGATTTTTTTAAGTAGATTTTTTCTTTATTGTTAGCTTCACGCTGTATTTCGCGTACAGCGGCAACGTACTGTTAAGACACTCTGTCTCCCGCTGGCTACCCATTTTTAAGACATTGCGTGTATGTGGTGGAACTCAAAGTCGTTTTTTGTTTAGCAGACCGGAGTAATGAGTATAATATTTTCTTACCTCGTTCAAATTCAAGACAATGCGTGTTGATTGCTGGAACTCAACGACGCAAACTTAAAATTTAAGTATTTATACGTTGAGATTTCTAGTTTTTCGTGGTAAATAGTATTAAAATTATTAATCATACATTATACAAATCTAAAAGGATCGTATTATAATTTAAATATAAGGGTTGTATAATAACATCAAGCCCCACCTATTTGTAAGACTTAACGAAACTGAGAGACTTTGCAAATTTTATCTATTCAGCAACTGTGAAAAGATTCTCTTTGATTTGTGTCTCAAGTTAAAAGATGGTTGCATTTAATTGAATATTATTGTCGTCCATTACTCTATACGCGAGTGTAATGGAAAATCCTCCTTTTTTTCTTTCCCATTGAAATTTCAAGAAATACTCTTTTAGTGCTTTCCTACACTCCCTAACCTCCCTTATATTTCAACTTTCTAAGTAAGCTAAAATTAATTCCCCAAGCGAGGATTGACCTAATAACCATCACTTGCAAAGTCAGATCTTCTTTCTTCTAGAATTTCCCATTGTGGTGAAGTACAACAGGCACTTCACCACAATGGGAAATTTCGATGTTGTTTATATTTTTAGATACCGAATATATCTAAGTTACTAGTATGGACATGTGTCAGTCTAATTAACAAAAATCTTTATGTTCGCTTTATCTTCCTTTAAATTATTAAAGGCGGAAAGTAAGTAAAAAATATTTTAGTCATTTTACTTGTACCACACTCTTTAGCGGAATTCTTCTAGACAGTTCGTTTTAGTCATATTTAAAAACACCGTACATCTTTTGAATAAATCAATCCTTTTTGTGTTTTTCACACCTCTTACAAAAGATTTACATGTTATATTGTAGGTATATATAAACATTTATAATACAGATAAGTATATAAGGGCTAGGGGCGGTCTAAGAATATAATGTAAGTGAAGACTTATGTAGTTAGTACTTTAGTAATTCTGAAGTGTTATTTCACAATAAAGAAAGAAAGGTGTTTTAGAAAAAAATATATTTGAACGTAGTATTTGAAATCGCGTCTTCAACGTTATCCACGAGATGCGAGTTCGAATTAATTATTTGTCACGGAACGGTACGGAACTCATTTTTTTTTACCTACAATTATCTTTCCTTAACTAATTTTTATACATATTTACATAAGCATAAGTAATATATATTTTATATAACAATTATTTTGTTATTTAGATTTTATCAATACATAATTTAGATAAAGATTTAGAAATTATATTATAACGGCATTAGACTATCATATAGTGATTAATTATTTATAATTGATTCTTTTACGTTGCATTGATAAATGTTAATGATAATGCATTATTATGAAAAATGTGGGATGTGAAGGAGTAGCGGAGCGGCACAATGTCTGACTTAACGCGGCGGTTGTGGGTACGATTTCCACACTAGGGAATGCATTGTCTTCCTTTCCTCGCTCTGGTAACAAGACACTGATTTGAGTGGCGATACTCTACGCTGCAGCGTAGAGTTTCGTCACTCAATACACAATGTCTTGAAAATTGGACGGAAAGTGGGAAACGGAGTGTCTTAATACCAGGTTCCTCCAATTTTACACTGCTACAGGCGGGATACGGCTTATGTATTAATATTATCACTATGCAAAAATTAATAAGCGTTACGTTAAATAGCAAAATATCTGCTGAAGCATCCGTTTTAATAGTCAAAATATCCTTCCTGCTACCAAATTTATCAAATATTAAAACTATAATTCTACTAATAAATAATACCTAAATGTACTTATTTATTAATTAAACTTGATTAGTTATTTAAAATATTAGAGGTATGACACGATAATATTTTGGAGCAGTCACTAAGTACTGCGTTAAGTTCCGCCATTGAATACGCAACATATCTAATCATTGTATCAAACGTATATACTCTCATTTATTTGCTCTGATTTCGAGGCAAAGTGCAGCGTTGTGTTCCGCCAATCAACACGAAGTGCCTCCAGAATTCGACTGAAAGTGGGGAACGAAAGTGTCTTAATTGAAATGGAATGTCTTAACACTAGATTCTGAGATTCCCTCTGCCTATTTTATGTGTAGGATACATCGTGGAGCTAAAGAAAAAAAAGATGAGGATTATGTCTAATTTATTATATAATATTACAAAAAAATATAGTAGAACATTTTATATAACAAAATCATGTTGTGAACAGTATTAGAAGCGGGTACATCACCAGGCCGATAGCCGGCTGTTATCGCGTTTTTTTTTTGTAAATTTAGCGCTTTATCAAAAACCTAGGCTACCTGATATCTTATCAGCTGTATAGTTTAGGTTTCCGAATGTTTCTAGCATAAAATAATGAATTATTCGAATCGTATGATATTTTTTTGTTATGTTAAAATGTGGACGGCATAGCGTCAGACTGTAAACGTGACGGTTCTGGGTACGATTTCGATAAAAACTAGTGACCCTACACTATGGTTATATTATAGACAAATTATGAGAAATCTTTACATAAATTATAGCCTATATGTTATTTTAATGTAAAATAATTATAATTTTAATGTAAAGTTTTTGCGTGAAAATGGAATAAACAAATTCACAAATTTTCTTATTTTTTAGCATCATGACGTATCCCTCATATAGCAGGCCTCCAGGCATTAGGCCACTTTCGTTCCCCTATTTCTTATTGCCGAATTCTTGAGGCATTGCGTGTTAAAAGGCGGAACTCAACGCCGCGCTTTGACGATGCCCTCTTAAATAATTTACATATTTGCAAATAATATAAATTATTTCAATATTTTTTTATTACTAGCTAACAAAATATGGTCTAGATATCATGTTATCTTTTTATAATACTATATTTAGATTTTCACATACAATAAATATATATAATTACAAATAATTACATATTGTAATATGCAAAAGCTATGTATATGTATGAGTCTATTAATAATTAAACAGGTGTTTCTTAAATGTTATACTCAAAAAAAATAATCAAATCAAAAAAAAAAAAAAAAAAAAATAATAGAAATTGCGTTTTACTTTAATCTATATAAAATTCCTCCGTTAATGAGTGACTGACAAATAAAACGCAAATAATGCATTTGCAGAATAGACGTAACTAAAGGGTAAAGAGGGACACCCTATTTTCCAAATTCCTTTTTTTTTAAACATTTGCGTATCTGCATACTACTTTGATGCCATTTTTAGTTTAAACCATTTAAGTCCCACTGAACGAATTTTTTCTTTAGTTTTTTTTAACTTCACAATTTTATCAGGGTACCTACTTAGGTATGGTAGTTGGCACTAAGTACTCTCTACTCGGTTTACATTTGTCGCCCGAAATCGAGGCATTGCATGTTGAGTGGCGGAACTCAACACTGCGCTTAATCCATATAAACATATATTAATTGCTTATAGAACATTCTTGAAAAAAAAGGGGATAACGTAAATTTATAAGAAAAATATCAACTGTCTATAGCGTGATTCTGAAACCGTATGTGTAAATATAGATATTATTTAAATATAACTAATTATATCAATATGACATCAGCTGTGTAATAAAACGAAACTAATTTTATTAATTAAAAGAGTTACTCTGATATATGAATTTAATTACATTTAGCTTTACGTTGTAGACTTATCTATGTATTACAAGATTATTATTATATATCATATGTTTAAAAAATAGATAATTTCTTAAATAATTAAAAATGAATCTATTTTTAATTATTTAATAAATTTGTCTTTGTATAATAATAATCCTATATTGAGTCTCCTAGGTTACATATGTCTACCCTGCTATATGGGAAAATCCGTGAATCTGCATGCGTGCTGCGTGAAATAATATTAATTTCAAATCGACAATAACAAAAAAAATTGCACTAAATAAGTCTAAAATACAAGACCGTTATCACAAAAAGTACTAAAAACTTAGGTTTTATCTACTTATAGTTTAGTGTCAGAGCTCAGACGTCGTGACCGGGGCGTTATCAAAAATCGACATTATTATAATAGGTTTTTTTTTAATATATATAGTATCTATCTATTAATTGGCGTTGCTCCAGCAAAGATTAAAACGACGAGATAAATAACAAAGTGTATGCAAACTGCATTTTATCATTTCTTTTATTTTATATTTTTTTCTTATCTCACGGTATCGGTTTTGAAGTAAAGAAGCCACTACGTTTTCATTTATAATATTTTTCTCTCTGTGTTATGACATTAGATACTAAGTGGCGGAACTGAACGATATCATCTGTCTTAATCGGTGCGAAGAAATGAAAATAATTCATGCGAGTGGGAATCAAACTCACAAGTAGAAATTTCAAGAAAACTTCATACATTCGAAGAAAATGTGAAAAAAAAATCATTAATATTGATTTCTATTTATATTTCCATATGTTACATATTAATTTATATTATCTTCAAATTACAACGTTATTAAAATCGAACCTACACTTATCAGATAACTCGATTTGCACAAGTCATTCGTTATCTGATGCGTTGACACTTGAGAAATTTTATGAATATTTTTTAAAAATTTTTTTTATGTTCACGGCTTTTTTTTCATATAGTAGAAAGGGCAGAAGATAAAATAATACATTCTGTTCTCTTTCCGCCCAAATTGGAGACGTTGCGTGTTAAGTGACGGAACTCAACGCCGGGAATTGTATTTTGATTGTTTAAATGATTCATTCTCTCGAATAGTATTCGAACATTCATCATGTCATTCATTCATCATGTCAGTGCAGGGCCGAGGCCCATGGATGGTTAATGTATATCTTTGAATCTTTATATAGGATGTTCAATAAATCGTATTTTCCGTAAACCTATGTATATATAAATATATTTTTTCAACATTTTAATTCAACCTACTTTTATGCAAGGAAAATATTTTTTCTTTAATGATCATGGCTATTCATGTATTTACGTAGTTGAACGCCGTTATGTTATCATTATTGTTGTATTTATTTTTGACCCACTAGTCTAGTGGTGAGGTAAAGTGACTTTGGTTGTCACGACTCCAGGAAAGCGTAGAACGTAGTGATCTTTCACTGAATTCACTTTGTCTTTTCTTTATATGTGGGTAGCTATTAATATATTAATTGTCAAATAATTAATATATTAATATTTATATTTATTTGGCTGTCGTGGTGCAGAGGCACAAGGGCGTGACTGTAACACGTAAGTTGTGGGTTCGATTCTCACTCGCGGGAATGAATTCTTAATTATAAATATTTTCATTTCTTCGCTCTGGCATTAAGGTGAAAGTCCGGTGTTGATTCCCGCCACTCCATACGCATTGCGTAGAACATTCGGCGGAAAGTAGGGAGTGTCTTAACATTAAATTTCCTCTGCCTACCTTGCTGTATACAATGTGAAGTTGGTTTGATATATTTTTAATAAAAAAATGTTATCTCTCATCGTAGTATATAAATTGGTAATATCGTTCAAGTCATTTAAAACCAAAACCGTAGCTTCATTAACTTACGTAACAAAAGCCTTTAAAGCTCCATTCACAACGCACACATACAGAACACACCTATTTACATACGACCACACACGACACCCACACATAGATACTAGACACGCTATTGGCCCACTTTCGCTTTCGCACAGAGCCTACATAGTTGAAATACCAAATGAAATGCTCTGGTTGGCCATTCAAAATTTGACCTTCATTCTGATTGGTTGATTCTCGCTCATATACTTGCTGTTTACGGAAATAATGTATAGAGCCTCCGTAGTTTCCGGGCCTTCAAAACTTATATGTAAACGCCTTCACGTTTGATCGAGTTTGTGATAGTTAGTTCGCGTTATTGTTATCAATGTAGGCTTGGCTTAAATTTTATACATATACCAAAGAAAATATAGTTTTTATTATATATATATGGAAAAAATATACTACATATAAAGTACAAGACCAAATAAATATAAGTCACCTATAAAACCATTTCTGAGGACATGCTATTTTAAATTTGTGAAAATATTTCAACTATCCTTATTTAATTATTCCTTTTAAGTTTAAATAACTCTAAATATACAAAAAAGTGATATAAACTCATATTTGACTAAGGAAATTCGAACACCGACCGACCGCAAATTAAGTAAAGCCTACTACTGTACCGAGCTATACTGTAGTAAGCTCTACATTTGCATATATCTTCATACATATTAAATAAACAAACACGTAAAATTATTCTATTATTATTAGTAAAACAAATAATCTATTATAAGCATTTTTCATCGTCAAGTCGCATAATACTAGAAGATTTTTACTTTGCAGATAACATTAGCTAAGCCTATAATTGTACTACACGAACTCTAAAAACTAAAAAAGTTTTACTAAAACACCATAAAATTAACTTTGTTAATTTAATCGATGTATAGTAAACAATTTTGTTACATTATCAGCACTACAAGGAGTCCATTTTTTTCAAAGTCAAATGTTATCAAAGCATAGAACCACTCTTTCTTTGAACACGTGCTGATATAAAAATAGACCGTCATTTTTGCAAATGTACCTATCTACTAAGTATGTTTTTTTGTTTTGTTAGCTTCACGCTGTATCTTGAATTTAATTCAAGATATTCCGTGTAGAGTGGCGGAGCTTAACGCTACTTTTTGAAAATATGAGCTATCATTCCACTGAATCTCAATCTAACTAACGTAATAAATGAAAAACTGAGCAATTTATCACAATTTTTTTCTACCGAATCGTAATCGAATATATTTTATACAAGATGTGGATTCTACAGTTAAAATCGATGAATAACCTTGTATATAGTTATTTATAGAGACCGATAGAAAGGAATTAATAATTAAACAAATTAATAATATTTAATGTGAACAATAAAGTGCTTTTTAACATAATAATTGTTAAAGCATATTATTCTTCCTTATTACATTAGGTTTTTGACCCGAGCAATGACACTATTATATGATAGCTGATAGTACTAGTTGACGTTCTTGAAAATTAGCTTCTAATAAATGTAGAGTCTAAAAGTATTTTAAATGTTGTCATATTTAAAGTTGCGACGGTTGTGGATTCGATTATCGGTTGGGGTAACGAAATATTTTCATTTCTTCACTCTGGTGTCGAGGCAGAGGCCCGCAACCTGTCGCGCTTACAGTCACTCGCTCGCGCCCCTGCGCCACGACAGGCCTCAAAATGTTCATAAATTTTTTTATTTCAAAAATGTACAGCTATAAATACGCTAATGAATAATTATTAGGTAAATACCAACTACGAGTAGAAGATCTCTATGTGTTACTTAAAGCAAATTAAAGTGGAAAGTAAACTGATGCTGGTTGAAACTATTTATACATATATATTCCGTTTTATTCCATTTATTTAAAATGACAAGATCAAATAAACTTTTTATAAGTAGTATTCCTGGAAAAAAAAACAAGGCCATGTAGGTTTTTATTTTCTCTCTATTTTCTCCACAAAATATGTAATGAAAATACTAAAACGCTTAGATTCCAGTTTTGCGGCTAGAAATGTCTATGTTTGCGAACTAATATTTAGACAACGTATTAAAAACGCGATAACACTGCACTGCAGCTAGTGCTGTGGCGTGATAGTCGATAGATTACTTTATTTATTCGTTTCTATTATTAACTTATCAATTTCGTTTAAAAAATATTAAATTTATACTTCATGACTCATTACTTATTCATATATAGACGAATTATATTTAATTTATATTAAAATTAATGTATATTATTATTCTGAAATATATTTTTTTATTGTATATTTGAATTACATATCCAAAAAAATAATAATTTTATTTTAATTTGTGTCTTTGAACACAAAAAAAACAGCCATTCATTATAAAATTACGTAAGTGATGTATAAATAAATTACATAAGCGAGTACAGCAAACAAAATACAGATAATAAACATGACCGTTATCAGATTATCGATGTCGACACGTCACATCACTAACCTAGGGCAGGGCCACTTATCAGTGTAGGAGATTGTGCGAAATATATGAAAAATATCACTATAGATAACGTGTGCCGAATTATAGTAGATTAGACTGTAGACTATTTTTTTATTTCTATTTCACTATTAATTTTTTATTGGCCTCGAATTGTTATAAAATAATTATCATGTGAATGAATGATCCTACTTGTGTTTTATTTCGTCGTTTTCGAGACACTGCGTTTTAACTGCGTTTTGAGTGGCGGAATTCAACGCCGCGCTTTGCCTCGATATCAGAGCGGAGAAATGAAAATATAAATGTAAATAAATATTTCACGACCTCGAGTGGGGATCGAACCCATAACCAGTCGATGTTACAGTCACACCTTGTGCCTCTGCGCCACGACCGGCTTTAATTATAATCTATTAAAATTTACAAAAAATTTTATAGATAATAATAATTAATTCCTTGGAGTGGGAATAAATATTTTTTGTCTGACAATGAAGAATTTTGGACTTTACGGCAGAATGTGGATAACGAAGTGATTTAGCACTAAATTTTAAATAGCGGCTTACTAACTAACTCATACAAACATGCAATTTACTTAGTAACTAATTCATACAATTGACAATATCAAAAATTATATAATTATAAGTTTTGGTTGAGATGCCTTTATGTTTTGATATATATAAATACATGTTTAATCTTTTATCTTTATCGTAATAGCACTAGTGTAGTGCGTGGTGCATTTTTAATGTAGCTTAGTGTATGAATAATATTTTTTTTTCTTTTCAAACGATAAGCCTAAGTTTGGTCACGTCAAGGCTGCAATAAATAAGATTAGCGTTGATGCGACCTACGATGATATACGATTGAGTAGAGATACCCGTTGACTTTTGGTTAAAATATTTCCAAAACTACGACTTAGGAAATGCGGACGTTGGTACCACAAATGTTTTAGCTTCACGCTCTATCCTGCATATACACTATAAGCACTAGGAAATCCGTTCTAAGACACCTAGTTCTCCACTTTCCGTCAAATTTTCTTTTCTTTTGCTTTTTAAAAAAAGTAAATTGTTACTTTTTATATTTTTTATAATAATATTTACCAAAATTAACTAACCGTCTCTATATTTAACATCATAGCCGCAGCTTAGCGGTCTCCGGACGAGGGAGTGTAAACAAAATTGTGAATTGACATATTTTAAATAAACAAAATTAATACATACATAAGTGGGTATGTATGTATATGTACATTAGAACGTACAGGAAACCTATGTTGTTGTTTATTTATTAATACGAAACGAATGGATAGTTTATTTTTTTTATTATAAATGAAGTATAGTAGTAGAATGAACTCTAACTTCATTGAAATTAAAAACATTGAAAATGTTAAATGAAATATAAATTTAAAGTTGGATTGGAATAAACACAAAAAATATCAATGTTTATTTAAATTAAATTTACAGGCAAAATAATTGTGTCGACTCAAGTAACTCTAAATTACAAATTTTTATGATTTTCTTAGTTTGATTAGGTAAAAAAAAATATTGTATAAGCTTCTAAAAATCTGATAAAAAATATATTCACAAGACTATCTCAATTTAACTAATAAAAGGCAGAAGTTCTTAACGTACTAACAACTTAAAAAAAAAACGTTAAAGCAACCAATTCTACCAAAACGTGAAGCCAAAGTGAAGCCTGACTTCCTATATCGATCATATCGATGTGTTATATTGAACTAAATTTCCTAATATGCTGATTAAAAAAGTATTATCCTAAACAATGCCCTCAACACGTAGTCCCATCGGAAGATGCACAATTGTTGCACTTACAATGACCATTGCACAATATACAGGGTGGCAGCGTAGCAATATAAGCTCTACAATTTGTCATATAGAGTCCAATTTTATTGAAACTACGGTAAATAGTATTTCGAAAGATTTCTTATGACAATCGTTTAGTGCTAATTGCATACTAGGTCAAACCGCGGCGTTGCTTATTTTGAATTTGTCTTAAACGGTTGTGTATGATGATGGTTTGAAACATAATGTTTTAGGAGATTATTTCATTGTTTAAGAATTCTTTTTTTTAATCTCACTTTAGGGCGTAGAAATCTTACTTTGTATACAACTATATATAAAACTCTTTCGTTACTGAGTGATCGACAGACAACGCATAGACAAGTTAGTGAGTGAAGGGGAGAGCTTAGAGAGTATTTTTCAAACTTCCTGCATGGTCAGAAAAACCAGACATTTTGAATACTATATTTTTAAATTTACGCAAACAGAGTTGCGGATAATGACTAGTTTTGCCTAAAATTTTTATTTTATTGTATACAGAAAACTTAATATACAAACATACATAGCACATACTCGTACATAACCTATAAACAATAAAACAATTTTTGCTTAGACCGCGATGTATTGTTCAGATGTGCAAGCACATACCTCACTCAGTTACTAAATTGGTAAATTTTAACTTTTCTTAGAACTTATGTTGACCTCTTATTTATTTTTACTACGATTTAACTGAATATATTTGGCTAGAGATCAGCGTTCTACAGCAGCTTGACATCCGACCGAAAACGCGGAGGATTCGAATTTCACTAGGAAGGTTTATTATTGTAATTTCCTTGCTCACAACAAGCCTGGATGTGACGTTGAGTTGCGTCACTCCTCCTCACATCCTCAAACATGCATCCTCGAAAATTGGACGAAAAATGGGGTTTAACTCTATGTTGCCACTGAATGCTCTACTATACGGGAAACAGCGTGAAGCTGAACAAAAATGAATTCAGTCGATGGTTACTATCGGCACTAGTAACATACTCGTACACACAAAATCCCAAGAGTATTTATACCTCAAACGGAAGTCGAAGTCCTTACCATTGATAGCAACTAGACACGCTGATATAGAACTAGTTCTTCGAAATATTTTTAAAGTGACATAGACCACCGTCAACGGTCTCCAGTTTCATAAGGAGATCGGTAATGGTTGCGCAAGCGTCGGTGTTTCATTGTTTTAAAATTATTGCTTAATAAAAACTTTCCTAGAAGTATGTTATTAAATGGAATTTGTAGAAAAGTGTTTACTAGTGGCGGAAAAAATATTAACTGCTCCGACTGGGAATCGGACCCACAACACTCGCATTATGATATTTTAGTCAATATATCTATATGATAAATAGGAGAAAATAATTGTGCGCTGGATGCCGAAATTTGACACAACTTATGGCGCGGCGTTGAGCTCCGCTATTTAATATGCAATGTTTAAAAATTGAGCGGTCAATAGGGAATGGAGAGTTTTAACACTAGGTTACCGCCTGTCCTATTGTGCGGGAAAAAGCGTAAAACTATTTTATTTATCGTGCCCTACGCAATGTTTGGTATACCTATTTAAGTACCCACAGTGGCTGTATACAACCAGACTTGCCAGCCTTTACGTGACGTCAATAATTAATTATGTCCTCATTAATATCGAATATTGCAGTAAATTTCGCTTTTCACTATATGATTTACTACAGTGATTGAAAGTCCTTATAGTTTGTGTAATGTGTTAATAGTAGAGTTAGTAAGTTGGTTTTAAAGTGAAAATAAACTGTCTTTTTATATATATTTATTTAGTATATGTAAGAGAGTAGTGTCAAGATAATATGCCCTACATTCTTCATTTTCCGTTTGAACTCGAGACTTTGCATGCCAAGTGGCGGAACTCGACGCCGCGCGTTGTATACAACAATAAGATACAATTAAATAAATGTTAATTAAATAATACCTTTTATCACCGATCTCCGTTTTTTTAGAGAACTTATTGCTAAGTAATAAAATGTCTTAGGTTTAGAACCTTCAGATACATTTTAAATTATATATCTAAATTTAAAATGAAGTACCGTATTATACATACGATATTATACATATTATATTAATTAATTATACATACATTCAAATATACATATATTTATGCGACTGTAACACTGTAATCGTTGTATTTTTTTAGCGCTATATCCTGTTTAGTCACTGAGTTTCGTCTAGGCTGATAGTTGTGGTATTATCGAATGCATAAATGTCTACATGAGTTAATTATACAGTTCGTTATAATTATGTACTTTTTTTTATATATTTTCATATTATTTGTATAGCTGATTGATTATTAAATGCCGATTTTAAATTTGGCAAATTTGTTTTTTTGTCATGCGATTTGAAAATAAATGTTGTTTCCTTCTTAGAAGTCCCTCCATCCTCTACGGTTTTAATAAAAAAACATATTTTGCTATATTTCAAAATTCTAAAATATAATGATATGTCGTTGCGTCGTTCATTTCCGCTCAACACGAAGTGTCTCAACAAAGCGTCTTAACAACTCTCTCTGCGTACTCCCTCTACATTCGGAAGAAAATAAGCAATCTATTGAAAGTTCAACTATAAATTAGAATCGTTCATTTTTTTCTCTACCAAACTCTAGGACACGATGAACATCAAAATCAATGCACATTTCATGCAGTCCAATAAAGCACCGGCGTGCGGGTGAAAATGCATGAATAGAATGCATTTTAGTTGGTCTATTCACTTAGTTGCGATGGAGGCTAGTATGCGTTGTACAAGCGTGCTCGAAACACTTAACACAAGGACCTGGAGCACATAACATAATTGACTTTGGTGTATTAGTCACTGTGATAAAAAAATACTTTGTATTAACAAACTTTTTTCATGTTTTTTTTGTTTCACTGTCATGTTATTGTATGGCAACACTTATTTTATTATGAAAACCGTTGTTTTTCCTCCATTCGCTTGTTTTTTTCTGTTTTTTGTGTGCTTTATAAATAAATTATATTAATGATAGTACTAAGTTCAAAATTGTTTGAACAATTAAAGGTTTAAATGAAAGAGATGATTCTGCTCTACATCTCTCCATATTTGTGAAAACTGAATGATTTCAATGTTTAAAGTAGCTTAACGCGAACTTACGAGAGTTACGTTTCAATTGACAGAATGATTTATATTATTCTTTTATATTTATTTACTATTATCATTTGGAATGTAGAGATATCTACTTCTATGTGTTATATTTCTCTGTCACTGCCAGCCTATTGCAATAAAATTACACGTTGGCGGTGAAGTTAAGCATCGCAATTCGTCCAATGGAATGAATGGTTGATCTATGAAATTTTACAACTATTAACTTTATTAAACAACTGTACATTGTACGGTCATTGCCATATTTTTAAGGAAAACCGTCTGAACGTAAATATTTATTGCAATAATTAACTTTAATAGTGTAAACCTATCTCGTTGTATGAGTCATAGCTAATTAGAGGTGACCCTTTATACATGTATGTAATAATAATAATTATAATCAGCCTTCACGCTGTGTCGCGCCTAAAGCAGTGTAGACAGAGAAGACACATAGTGGTAAGACACTCCTTTCCCCACTTTCCGCCGATATATTATTGATAGTTTACCTTTCGATTATTTTATTATCAATTTTTTTGTTAAGCTCCTTATATGATAATTATATTTGCTGGTATATAGCTGGTAAGGGGGAAACTAGTGTTAAGACACTCTGCTTCCAACTTTCTTATGTATGTTGGAGATATTGCGAGTTGAGTGTTGGAACTCAGCGACGCGCACTTATGCAACCTTATATACCATAGCGTGGAAATAGGTACATAGCTCGGATTGAGAGTCGAATCCACTCAATCACAATATATTTCCTATATTGGCGATAGGAGAAAATATAATTTTTAGTACAGTAGTAATGAAATCTTTTAATGCATAAAACATTACAACTATCTACTTAAATGAATACTTCATATTATTTCTATACTACAATCTTATTTTTATAATATGAATGAAAGATTTCTTCTTCATCCAAGTCATACAAGTGACACAAGTAAAGCTTTTGATCTATATCGGTGTTGAGTTAAGCCTGAGTGGCTACACTAAATGTCTGGAAAATAGTAAAAAAGGTGACAAACGGAGTGTCTTAACAATAAGTATCCTTTGCCTATCCTACTATAGGGGGAGAAGCGTGAAGCTTTTGTTTTCTTTTTCAACATATGTATATAGAAAGGTGTTTGCAGTAGGAGCTTTTGTACGTACATTCGTTTTTTAAAGATAATGAAATGTTTAATCATTTCATTTCTTAGTATATAGACAAAGCGCGGCGTTGAGTTCCGCCACTCAATACGCAACGCCTATTATATTTTCCTATGATATATTATATTATTCTTCAAATATATATGTAGGTAAATGAAACAATACTAACTTTTAAGTAATTGTAACTATATATTATACGGTATACTGTAGCGTTTGGTGCTCTGTTCTCTCTGACTACCCCGCTAGGGATAAAGCGTAAACCTAAGTTAAGTTATATATAATATGGGGTTATGGGTATTTTTTTTGCTGGGATATTCTCATAAAGATTAGTTTTGTTTTTTTTGTTTGTTTTGTTTAAAACGAAGGATTGTGTACAGTCTTCAATTCTAACCGTTTATAAATATTTCATTGTAATTTTTTTGAAAAAACGCTTTTTTAGTACTTGTATAGAAAATTTAACTTATTGGGATTTGAACCCGTGTCCTTTGTATATCGTCAAAGACGGTTTGTTGTAAAGAATTTTATCAATAATTTTATGACGACATGGTAATGAATTTATTTTTCCGCGCTTAATTTTACGTTGCGAGTTTGTGTGGCGGAACTCAACGCAATTTTTCTAACATAGTAAAGAAATGAAAATAATTTAAATGTCTATAATTATCAATGATCTCATAATTATGTACATTATCGTGAGAAGTAGACTTTTTAAACATTTTTATAAAATTGATAATATTTTAGTAAGTCGGCGTTAGTTTTCAAACGCTAGAGTAACGTGATCTAAGTTTATAATTAGCTTCTTTATATCTGTCTCTACTTATTCCATATTTACATAGATTTTACAATTTAATTTCAGGTATTATTGGTCATATTCAAGCTGTATCCCACATACAGCAGGCAGAGGGAACTTAGTGTTAAGACACTCCGTTTTCTACTTTCCGACATTAAGTGTTAATTTTCAAAATTCCAAATATTTTTGTCATATTAAGGATACATATATGTACCTCCTATGCACGACACAATTTTGCTATATAGAAATTGGGAATCGAATCCACTTCCTCTTCTTATTAGTTAAAAATATAAGTTTTATAAAATACTTAGCGATAATAACATTTAGTGATGCAAATACAACGCTCATATTGTTTAAAACATTATCTGTAGTACCTAATCAGAATTAATAGCCAAATTTCGTATGACGTAACACATGTAGAGTTGCATTAGAATTCTATGAAGAATATTATGAATAACATTAGAAATAAAATTATTAATAAATAATAATAATGATAATACGTTTTTATGTTTGTTAGGTTTAGATTTTTTTAACAATAAGTTTAAATTTTCTATAGTTTAAACGTGGACTATACCATGTAGTTGCTTAATCAACTATTGCGAATTTTAATTAAAGTTATTAAGTTAAGCTATAATACTTATTTCATTTAACTCTAACTGTAAAATAAGACATTCATTATAAATACACAATGTAAAGTCAAAATTAATTACACTGAAAAATATTTTCAGTAACTTCAGTTTTTGTGAGTGCATGTTTTCACGATACATTTCATTAAAACCAGACATGTTGAATTAATTTCTACTAATTATCGATTATATATTAGAATATTATAATTAATCGTGACAACTAAATATTAAAAAAAATACACACACACCTAAAAACTATCGTCCCAAATTGAGGTTATCCAATAAAAACAGTTTAGCGCAAATAATATTATCATACGACCTTGCTCCCAGCTATCTCTATGATAATATACAAAAAAAAACTCACCGAAAAATTATTTTGTTACGAAATCCAAACACAGCACTGCACTTTTATTTGTTAGTAAAACTAGGAGTGATCATCGCGCGATCGCCGGCCGGTGCCGACTGACGGCGCGTACGCATTCCCCCCCACCACGTTGAAATTGTCGCCAAAATAATCAGAAATGCCGCGAGATGAAAGTGAAGGGGTGCGTTCTGTACGAGAGGCTGTATGCTAATTCTCATCCCCTATTTTTCCGGGGCGGGGATGCAATTAAAAGCCGCGCGTGCGTGGGGGTTGCGATTAGAACGTCTGTCACTTTTTTACTTTTTCCTAGTCTGCCGGGTTTAGATCGATGAAAGTCTGGGATGAGTTGTCGTCGATACGATATTTATGCATTTGCTAAAGATTGTTAGGTTTCGTTAGTTAAATGCATTTTTGGATATTTTTAGGTCTTAATATTTCTTTTTTTTGAATATCATATTGAAATATGGACTCTACAATATTATTTGTCTCTTTGTTTGGTTGATTTAATTTAAACATGATATATATTTTTGTATATATTATAATAAATTTATAACTAATTTTACTCTACATTGTCTGTT
The DNA here is from genome assembly GCA_013421005.1 of Heliconius erato x Heliconius himera. Taxonomy (NCBI): domain Eukaryota; kingdom Metazoa; phylum Arthropoda; class Insecta; order Lepidoptera; family Nymphalidae; genus Heliconius; species Heliconius erato x Heliconius himera. The sequence goes on along the minus strand of JAATLQ010028746.1, from coordinate 29,533 downwards.
AACGACGAATTTAAAAGGAGAAAATCCCGCCAAAACTACACAATTAGCAAGTACAAAGTTAAAAACATACATTATATATAATATTAAGTTAACATATAAATGAACAAATTTTGATGAAAATTTGACAATTTATGCGTAGATCTCACATATATATAATATAAAAAAAAAATATCCACACATTATTAGATTCGAGTGGCATTGAGAACTTTTATTTACGACGGTTAAACCAGATAGTCTCTAGCACTATAGCTACAATAGAGTAGGGTGCGTGCAGCGATGTTGCAAGCTCGAGCTCGTGCAAGTTTACGTTGAGGACCTAATTTGCTTGTGTGAATGTGTTTGTATGTAGAGCAAATTGTAAACTGACGTTACCTCAACACTTGTGGGAGAAAAGTCTACTAGTGTTCTCTACAATTTATTTTCATATATGTATGTATGAACGTATGTGGAGTTTCAATTTTTTATACTGTAGAGTGGTGAATTTGCGTATAAAACATTCAGTTAAAGTCTACGTAATATTCTAAATTTAATTAATAGAGTGAATTAAACTATTTTTTTTCTTATTATTTACAAAAATCATGAACAAACTTGAGATAATTATGAATAAGCTAACATTTTTTTTTGAGGATATTTTATAATTTATGATAAAAAAAATAATCTTCAAATTAAAATTCAAATTATTATCAAATTCAAATTATTATTTTTAAATTTATTTATTTAATTAAACACGACTAAAATGACGAAAGAAGCGTAAATAAATAAAAATATCACATAACAGGGGACGCTCATAAAGAACTAAAATAAAATTGAAAATGGATTTTTAAATGACAATGGACCAATTTTTATCATTGTAATAGACAAAATTTGCGATCCCCTAATTTTATTAAGATACGGCCAACCGTCTCTGATGCATCGGTTATTGCTCTTAAAGTAATTACATATGCAAGAATGTCTAATGTCGAGGTCCGAGCGCACTTGCAAGCCAGCTACACCCCTGTCCGTCTGTACGTTGTATTTACATCATAATACATTACTTACAGAGATCCGGTCTAATTGTTTGGAATAGATCGAAAATCAAGTCTGGCGAGATAAACGGTGATGTTTGCCAATTATTTTTTTTGACACCCAAAATAAGTGTAAGCCACTTTTTTTGAAGGAATTATTATTTAAGTAAAAAATAGTACTTACCTCTGCCGGCTTGCCGCTTCAAAACAATATAAATAACCAATAAAAAGTAAACAGAGTCACAGTCAGAGTCCGGCCGGAACACGAAACAAAACTTGCGAACGGAGACGTTATCACTAATTTCGACTAGAACAGAGCAAGAACGGTTTGGAAACTGAGTGTCCAATGAAACGTAGCGGGCGGAAGCTCGGCCAATCCGTCACGCCCGCCACACACGCACGTGAGAAAACTTTTGCTAACTTCCCGAAAGTTTGCCACGCGTCGAAATAGTTGCGTAGATACGAGCCCGATACTCTACTGATAATTGGTTATTTTTTTTGAAAGCGACCACCCGTCCGGTCCGGTCCGGTCGGTCTGCAATATTAACAGCCGCGTCCACCTTTTGTAATGAAACGTTCACACATGCTTCCGCATTACCGTCCCGATGCCATCAATAATGAAGCCGGGCGGGAAAAAACAAAACGGGGCACCTCTCCCGGCGAGGCGCCCGCCGACACTACAGCCTCCTCGTCAAAGATCAGAATTGCATATCTGGGTTGCGTTAATGAGAGGGGGTGGGCCCGTGGGGGGTCGAAAAAGTGGCACCGCTCGCGCGCGAATATAAATTCATCGCCAAAAAATCATTACGCGGGGGGTGGTATTACGGCCCTCTGCGCGAGTTTGTTCGTATAGTTTTTAAATCGGGCGCTCACTCGGCGTCGCGGCGCCGCGGCGCGTGGCCGCCGACTGCACCACGGGCACTACCGCCACCACCGCCACTACGGCCACTACGGCCACTACTTGCACTATGCCACATCTATCACGCATGCACTTAAGACACACGCTCTCGGTCCCGACTCTAGCGCGGGCGGGTTCCGTCTGAGCTACGAAACCGACGTAACTACTTGTTAACTTTAATTGATATAGCGAACTCTACATAGCGCGCTTACATTGGGCAGTTGCCATAGCTGACTATTGAGATAATTGACACATTTTATATTATTAGCAAAATTAGGGAAAAACAGTACGATTAAAGGGGAAAAAATATTCCACGTATGCAAAATTGTGTTTTCGACGACGAATGTAATCAATTTGTGCGTAGGAAGCGGCACACTTCCGCACACATAGAGTCTGTATGTGTGAGAGTCAAATTAAATCTAATACAAAATTGCGTTTTATGTTCGCTAGTGCGTGTTGGTGTGTGGGGGCACAATGCGAACGCTTGGTACACTCGGCCCGATAATTATGCATTAGGCGTAATTATTATAATTAACACTTTTTATTTAGCTTTTATATATTGAATATAAATGCTGTATAGAATTTGTTAATTAATAATATAATAATAAAATTAGACAACTTTATGATAAATCAGTGGTATATACACTAGTAGTAGTAGAAAAACACGGAAGCTCTATATTATTTATATACAAAAAAAATCTCTATGTAGAGCATTTTTACCACTTTTTTTGTTCATTTTGATAGCTATTTGAAATGAGCATAATGAACAATCTCGATACAGAAACCTTTCTTAAACACACGTCAACGTGCTGTGAGCAAAGGGAGCACCTACAAAGCGACTACGCGGCGTAGCTTCTACGCTTCAGTTTATTATACTGAATGCATGACTATATTACTTTTTTGTGATTTTTTGTCTTTTATTAGGCGTTTTGTTTGTTGATTATTGTAGTTTTTTAAATATAGGTATGTTTCAAATGTAATTTTAATATGTTAATTTTATATTGTTTATTCATTTGATTGTGTTAATAATAATAACATATATTTAATTTAAACTTATCTTATTTCAAATTTAAAACAAAAGCACTAACAAATAGACTGAAAACAAAACAAAAATTCTTAATTATGACTGAAGACAAAAAAAAAAGAAACACCTAGTAGACAATAACTGAATAGATTAGCATAACGCGATCGACTGTACTTTAAAACTCACACAAACTTAATGTTAAAAATGAATTACCAACACAGTCTCCCTGCCACCCCGCTACACTCATTTTCATTTCGATGTTTTTGGGTTTTTGCGCAGAAGGGGGGTCCCCCACCCTAGGGGGAACCCCCGCCCTATGAAAATAGGATATATTTTTATGTTTTATTTGCCCGGAAGCTCCAGCTTAGTTGCATGTTTATTAGAAGTTTTTATTAGTAGAAACAATAAGGTATTTTTTGCGTTTTTTTTCATCGGTACCACTATAGGATGATTTGCGATGACAATCGTATCGGTTAAGTCACGGAATGTTTGTTTTTGATTAGGTTTAGTTGTTCACTTTATAGTGCTGTACCAAGTACGGTTAGATAGTGACGGTCGTGAAGAAACTATTCTAATAACTTTATAATATCAATTACTACAGATAGTAAGTAAGTATGTAGGCAGATATAACGTAGTGTTAAGACACTACGTACACTCTCCACCTAGCTATCGAGACAATGTGTTTTGAGTCGTAATATGTAGTTATAAATCAACTTTATCCATCCTCAAGTAATTATGAATCCAAAAATAAGATTTACCGTCCCCATCTTCACGATTTAAGATGAAATGAGATAAAAGGATTCGTTTCTTAAGCGTAGCGTAGCTTTCTCTTTTAAACATATTTTTTTTTATTTTAAACATTTATTAGAGTTTAGATATTTTAACATATTATATTTTGGGAAATATATAAAAAATGTAACGGGCTCTCGATTCTCGTATACCATCCAAGATGCGGGTTGAATTCCCGCTACGGTAAATTTATTATTTGTCTTATTTTTCTAGTGTGGAAGCCCACTTTCAAAATTATATTAGGCGGCGTTGAGTTTCGCCATTTAACACCCATAGCCTCCAGAATTCGACGGAAAGTGGAAAACAAAGTTGTGGGTACAGAGTGTCTTAACACAAGGTTCCCAAATTCCATCTGCCTACCCTGCTATGTGCGGGATACAAAAAAAACATAAAGCTAAAAAAATATATATATCTAATATTTTACTTTCACGTATATTGCCCAAGGTTATTGAATTCTTTCATTGTTTACCACTCATTTAAAGACACTTGTGTGTTTATTAGAAGCAACTACATCACCCTATATCTAACTTGATTGATGTGATGATGATAACTAAATATATACATTATCTCAAGTTATATTGGAATCTATCATCAGCGTTAAGTTATGCATATATTAGGCACTATTCACACAATAAAATTGCATCGTTTTTTGTTACGACAAAACATATTTAAGGAGAAAAAATGTTCACGTAAACTGTTCAGATAGTATTTTTTTAATACATTTTCTGCTCTCTGAGGCACAAAATATGACTGTAAAACCGACTGGTTGTGGGTTCGATCCCCACTCGAGGAGATGAAATATTCACTTATATATATGCCTCCAGAATTCGGCAGAAAGTGGAGAATGAAGTGTCAATACTGGGTTCCCTCTGCCTACCCTGCTGTGTGCGGGATACAATGTGAAGCTGATTTATTTATTTTGATTTTTTATTTTCTTCTCTCGGACGCTAGTTAGGGTGTCTAATGAGTTAAGTGCCTTTCTGGTTGTTCTAGGTTCAATTCCCACTCGAGAAAATGAAATATTTAATATTTTCATTCCCTCGATTTGGTATAGAGGTAAAAGGCCCGGCGTTGAGTTTCGCCATTTTACACGCAATGCCTCCAGAATTTGGCGGAAGATGGGGAACAGAATTATCTTAATGGGAACGGAGTGACTTAACACTAGGTTCCCAGGTTCCTTCTGCCAACTCCGTTATGTGCGAGATACACCGTGAATGCTGTCGTATACTTCTATACAATAGAACATTTTTTGCCCTAGTAGGGTAGTGGGGGTCATAATTGGATACAAAATTTTGTTTAAAAAGTTTAACAAGTCATGGCACTTTTATTTCACCATCAAATGAAACTATACTCTATTGGGAATAGTCCCGTAAATTTAGAATTAATATTTGGCTATTTCCTGGAAAACTTATTTTTAAAGTAATTTTACGAAATTATTATTTACATTATTATTTTATAAGAGAATATTTTTTTATAAGGTAAAATATTTTTTAGCTTCCCGTTGTATCCCACATCCACATCGGTTGCCACATTATAGTGCCACATCGGCACATCGGCGTCTTTTTATTTTAAGGCTTTGTATATCCAGTCTAGTCAGAAAAGAAAAGACAGGTTTTAACTTATTATAATCAACAAATATGAAGTTGCGGGCTGCAAATTGTATTTAAATGTAAAAAGTAATTTATTAATTACTATCCTTTACCTGCAGCTTCATTAAAAGTTGAGTATAACACATAAGTGCCCCACACTTCAGGTCCTTACAGCGTCAAGTCGTGGCCGCCGTGAAGTCAGGTTTCCTGAACTTTTGGCGCATTGTTCACTCGGTGAAGAAAATAATGAAAAATAAGAAAAATCCTTAAATCAAATCTGCGCAGACATTTAATCCTATCTCCAGGGCGGCTTCGTCTTGCCTTTGACTTGACCCTACTACTACTGTACAATGTGTCATGTGAGTGTGTGTCAGTCACTACTACGAGTATGACGGCCAGTACAGGCGAAAGAGATCAACGTTAATATATAGTGTACAAAAGTAAAAGTAGTATACAAAAAACATTTTTCAACTTGGTATATTCAGTAGTTTTTGAGATTGGTAGTTTCAACCGAATAAATTCTTTAGATATTTATAAAAGAAATATGGAAATTAGAAAATGTTGATTTAATTTTTTTTGTTAACTAAAGACGAAAATATTGGAAATTAAGAGTTGAAACTTGGCTTGATAGCAAGGTTGGCTTGGCTTGGCATCAAATGTTTAGGGTAGTGTGGGGGAGTCCTAAGTGAGCATTTCTCGAAATTTCTACAAAAACTAAAAAGAACTGAATTTTCCAATTTACGTATTAAAACCAACGCATACAAATTTCGGACGACGACTTGTTTAGTCTAAACATAAAGTGTTCAGTTAACAGAAGTAACTATCTACATTTATAATTCACTGTTATAGAACTAAGCAAGTTTTAATGACAGTGTGGCGCGCAGGGGCACAAGTGTGCGACTGTATACGCGACTGCTTGTGGGTTTGGTTTTCACTCGAGAAAATGCAATATTTATTATTTTCATTTCCTCGCTATGGTAAAGAGGCAAAACGTGGCGTTAAGCTTAGCCACTCAACAAGCAATGGTGCCAGAATTCGGGTAAAGTTGGGAAAGCAAGTGTCTTAATAGGAGCGGAATTTCTTAACACTAGGTTCTAAGATTTTCTTTGCCTACCCTACTAGCTTCACGCTGTACCCTATACAGAGATGTGTAGGATACAGCGTGAAGCTACAAGAAATAATTATTCTAAAAAGGATTATTCCCTGAAAATGCACTTCCTATTATAGATAAAATGAAAGAAACTAATTTAACTTATCATCCTATCTGTACCTTATCAATACTATTAAAAGATAAACCATTAATTGCGTATTATTATTATAATTTATGTACCTTTAAATAAAAAATTATTATGTTACTTAGGTTATTAAGCAGTTCACATTTGCTAAACATATTTTTAATATTTCTAATATGTCACAAATAAATGTCACGTTAAAAGAGCAAAAAGCTTAGTCGTGCTGTCCCGCATATAGCACAGAAAATTTTGTCTTAAGACACTTCGTTTCCCAGTCTCCTCCCAATTTTAGAGACCATGCGTGTGAAATGGCGGAACTCAACGCCTTATTTCCAGAGCGACGAATTGAAAAGACGACGAAATTAGGTTGTGTGTTCGATTCGCACTTAGGGGAAAGTCATTTCCCAACACAGTTGGCGTTACGACGGTTACATTTATCATTGAAGTTGATTTCATTTAATTTAATTTTAGTCTAAAAAATAAGACAGAATAATATGTAGTGTTTGAATACTAGGCTCTCTTCATATACACTGCTATATACAGGACATACATATGCAACACACAATATACTACACAAAACGAATAAACATAAATACATGACACATTCAACACTCAAATATCCCCAAAAATCAGTGGAAAATGGGGAAGAAAATCGTCTTAATACTAAGTTCTCTCTGCCTACCCTAATAGTGTGGGATACAGCGTAAAGCTAAAAAAGAATACACAAAAATGTTCCATTCAAGCGTTACATGAAAGTTTAGTTGCTATCTAAGCCTTTGATGATTTTACCTTTTTTATTTTCCTACACATTCAGCGAGAGTGGACGAGGGTGCAGCGTGCAGGAACTTTGAAATCACCCTTTACCCTATAATAGTATGTACGAGTACGTATGTAGTTTAATATTTGTATGTATTTCAAAGGGTTACCAATCTAAAGAGTGTCAATCGGCACATGTTAGTGAGCCATTGATCTTTTTGATATGTAATTAATTGGATTTTACATGTACCTCCGTCCACGTGGTAGGCGGGAGTCATTTCTAGTTGTTGCTTTCAAAAAACTTTTCTTTCATAGCAAGGTAGGCAGAAATATCTTAGTGTCAAGATAATCCATTATCCACTTTCTGCTCTAATTCAGTATATTGCATATTAAAACGTTATTATAAAGCCGCGTCTAAATTTCTAAAGATAATTATTCGAAGAAAGATATTTATACGAACTTCGGCGTTAGGATAACTAAGAAATAGGCTATAGATTTAAATAAAAACAATTATTTGTCACATTAAGTTTGAATATTTATAATATAATGTTTTTTGCCAGAGGCCAGTCGTGGCGCAGCGGCATGAAGTGTGACTGTAAAACCGACTGGTTGTGGGTTCGATCCCCACTCGAGGAGATGAAATATTTACTTAAATTTATATTTCCATTTCTTCGCTCTGGTGTCGAGGCGCGGCGTTGAGTTCTGCCACTCAACATGCAATGCCTTGCAATTGGGCAGAAAGTGGGGAACGCAGTGTCTTAACACTAGGTTCCCTCTGCCTACCCTGCTGTGTGCGGGATACAGCATGAAGCTAATTAAATAAAAAATAATAAATAATGTTTTTTGCTTGCTATTCCTATACAGTATAGTATACATAATAAGATTCACTGGTAACTAATTTCTTTCCGTTAAACAATATGTTGATTTTTTTTACTTATTTACTTGAAATTCATACTTTAAAATAAAGATATAGCAAATTTAATGATGAATGGTTGAATATTCGGTTCGGTTCGGTTGAATAGTTTACGCGTAAAAGCGTAATAAGCAAACAAACTCACATTCGCATGTATAGGATGAATCAAGATAGCATACTAAAGAAAATTTCAACCCTTTAACTTTTAAAACTGTTTTTTAAGAATAAATTCTAACACTCACAGTACTAAAAACATTTTTATCAAAAATAACTGTAGCTTTTATTAATAGGTTTTAGAAATTTGCGTAATCTAACTCTTTTACGTAAATTGGTTTTTGCCAGAAATAAATATACAAATTGTAAGATTTGCGTCTTTACAAAAAAATAAGTGTTAAGTTATTTTTAGTTATTCAAGGATGTAGTCATTGTAAAATATTAGTATTTTCGAAGTCAGTCGTGGCGCTGGGGCTCAGGCGTAAGACTATAAACGCGACAGGTTGCGGGTTCGATACCGACTCGAGGAAATAAAATATTGGCTATTTCCTCGAGGCCAGTCGTGGCGCAGGGGCACAAAGTGTGAATGTAAAATCGACTGGTGGTGGGTTCGATTCCCACTCGAGGAGTTGAAATATTAACTTAAATTAATATTTCCATTTCTTCGCGGCGTTGAGTTCTGCCACTCGACACGCAATGCCTCCAGAATTCGGCAGAAAGTGGGGAACGGAGTGACGTAACACTAGGTTCCCTCTGCCTACCCTGTTGTGTGCGGGATACAGCGAGAAGCAGATTTTTTAATTATTTTTTTCGCTCTGGTAATGAGGCAAAAGTGCTCCTGTCTCTACTCTGAATTGTGCGGGATATAGTTTGAAGTTAAAAAAAGATGTAGTCGAGATGTTTCCTTCTAACACGATAGTTCAGTTTATACTTTTGATTCTTATGAATTTGTAATAAAACTAGCTTTTAACTGTGATTTCACCATGTCGTCCAACGGAAATAACTAAGGATTGTGACACATTCGAAGTGCCCGACGCACCTTTGACCACAGATACGGTGTGTTATAAAGAAAAGATTCATAATATTTTATCATATTTCAGACCAGTTCCTGAGATTAGCGCGTACAACCAAACAAACTCTTGAGCTCTATAATATTAGTATAGATAGCATTTCAATATAAGGCGAAAAGTGGAGAACGACGTGTCTTATTAACTGTTTATGCTACGTAAAATTTATTATAGGATAAACCTTAATATAAAAAATGCATGAATAACAATCTTAATGCAGCCAAATTTTTATGAAATTTCATATTAATATATTTATTTTGAGTTACACCTCTCAACACGCAATGCCTTCAAAATTCGGCGAAAAGTAGGGAACAGAGTATGTTTATACTGAGTTATTTTTATTTTCTTCGCTCTGGTAACAAGACAAAGCGCGGCGATGAGTTCTGCCCCTCAACACACAATGTTGTAAAAATTTGGCAAATAGTAACTGCATATCGCTTGGTAGGCAGAGGAAACTTAGTAGCAATATCCCGTTCTTCACTTCGTTAGATGAGACGAACGTATTCAGTGGCGGAACTCAACGCCGTGTTAGCGTGATGCCTCATTAAAAAGACATTTTTTTTGACACAATCCTATAAACTTAATTAAAGAACAAAATAAATATCCACTAATTATCACATCCCGAAAAAACCGCTCCACAATACCTATAACCAAATAAATATAATAAAAAAAAACAAGCGAAATCCACACTCAGAATATTAAAATGGCGTACATTTTTTTTTGTGTTGTTAAAATATAAACATCTTATTCATTGTAAAAAGCTTTAACCCTTGCTATATATATAATGAGCGGCCCACCCCGGTCGTGGGTTGGGTCCTCGGTGGGCATAATAAATTCATTTGCTAGTTTTTCCAATAATTCCCGCGATTGGTGGAAAAATGGTCTGCTTTCATATTGAATTGGCCGGCCATCGTTTTATCTCTTTTTATCCTGGGAGATGCATGTTTAAATTGTACGTACGTATATACGTAATCTTGGATTTATTAAAAAAATAAAAAATAATTGACTAAATGGAGGTAAGTCAATTTATAGATATTTAAGCGAACGATTATCAGGTGATAGATTAGTCTTGATGTTAGAAACTCTAAGGTTCTGATAGCTTCATGCTGTTACCCGCAAATAGCAGGGTCAGTAGAGAGAACCTAGTGTTAAGATACTTTGTTCCCCATTTGTCTCCGAATTTTCGTGACATCGTGTGTTAAGTGGCGATGAACGCTACGGTTACGTGCAACGCGAAACTTTTTCGGTACGATATATCCCAAGAATAAACTATTTTTTTCTTTGGCCATCTCTAACATAAAAGAAAACCGCCAAATAAACTAAGAAAACAAAACGAAAGAGTACTTAATTAATTGATTATCCACTTTTAAATTAGCGCGTTATTAATTAATCAACCAAATCAA
>JAATLQ010028746.1:0-18854 GCA_013421005.1 Heliconius erato x Heliconius himera | reverse complement strand
CCCATTTGTCTCCGAATTTTCGTGACATCGTGTGTTAAGTGGCGATGAACGCTACGGTTACGTGCAACGCGAAACTTTTTCGGTACGATATATCCCAAGAATAAACTATTTTTTTCTTTGGCCATCTCTAACATAAAAGAAAACCGCCAAATAAACTAAGAAAACAAAACGAAAGAGTACTTAATTAATTGATTATCCACTTTTAAATTAGCGCGTTATTAATTAATCAACCAAATCAAATAACCGTAAAATTAATATATGTTATAAAAATACCAAAAAGTTTTTTTTTGTCTTTTACTTTCAGGCATTATTCCAAGCGGGGTAGAGAGAGAAAACGGAACACCAAACACTTCGATAAAAATAGATTATAAATGACAAAAAGACGTATAAGTTCCATGCGCTTACGCAAACTCATATCTTCTGTACCTTATACATAGTTTTAAATGCAATTCTGCGGTCGGGTTTACCTCCAGCACTTGGAAAATTATCATGTGTCGTACGCAACTGTTCCATTTGACGCTGTATGTAAAATCTAAAATCAGCTTCACGCTGTATCCCGCATACAGCAGGGTAGGCAGAGGCAACCTAGTATTAAAATACTCCGTTCCCCACTTTCCGCTGACTTCTGGAGGCATTGCGTATTGATTGGCGGAACTCAACGCCGCGGTGTAAAATCTTGTACTACATATACGCGATTAATTCCATTTTAGCGTTTTATTTAAACGCTAATTGACATCTCTAAGTAGGGCTTAGGGAATTATTTGAAATTACATAAATTGAATAAAAAAAATCTTGAATACATCAACGAGGTAGGTAAAAGTTACAAGGACAACCTTTAGAGGGCTCTATTCAATAGTAATGAATATAATGATGCACTCAAATTATGTTAACATAGTTTTAATTTGACTTTTAATTAAATTACGAAGTGATTTTACAAATAGGAGAAGATGCTGTAATAGAAATAGTGACATTTAAATTAAAAACCTTGGTTAAATTTAATTTTGAAATATGCAACATCCAATGTTTTTCTATTTAAACTAGAATATAATGTAAGCGGTCAATTAATTGAAGAGGTTTTTGCTAAGTTTTGACATTATTTTATTAGCGAAAATGTAAATCGAGTTGGTTCCAGTGGTTTAAAAAAACAAATGTTATTGCGAATAGGCATATTTCTTTTTAGTCTCGAATTATGAAATTATTCGTACATACATGACTTTTTAGTGCGCCAATTTTTTTAACTTTCAGTGTATCCCACACATAGCAGGGTAGCCAGAGGGAACTTGGGAACCTAGTGTAAGATATTTCGTTCTCATTAAGACACATCCGCCGAATTCAATCAATCAATGCCTCGTTTTGCTTAGTTACCAGGGCTAGAAAATGAAAATATAAAATATTCCATTTCCCCGAGTGGCAATCGAACCCCACGACCGGCTACAATTCAATAGTTCAATACCTTCTGTAAATCAATCCAATATCCTGTAAAAAGGCTCTAATATCTATAATATAATAAAATTACTAAACCAAACTACTCGTCTAGCTATGTGTGTAACTATCGCGTTAATAGGCATTATCCCTTAGAGGCGTCATGATTGCTTCATTATAATGTCGACTTTAATCAATTCAAGGGATGCTGTATTAAAATTTGTGGTAAAACTACTCGTAGTACTTTGAAATGTAAAAGTAATTTTATATAATGAAACAACATTTGAGGCCAGTTGTGATGCAGGGGCACAAGCGTGTATCTGTAAACGTCACAGGTTGTGGGTTCAATTCTCATCCGAGGAAATGAAATATTTCAATATTTTTATTTTCTCGCTCCGGCAATGAGCAATGCCTTTAGAAATCGGCGAAAAGAGGGGAACGGAAGTGTCTTAATAGACACTTCAATTCCAAAAAAACCATTTAGCGGAGTAAATACACAGATCCCTGTTATGTGTGTCGAGTGGAGGAAATCAACGCCGCATGTGTTATACTATATACATAAAATAGAAGAACTAAAAATTTTTAGTTTGAACCTAAACAAAAATCTCGTTTTGGGCGTTAGGGCTTCTGATACTTGATACCTGGCCAGGACAGGGTAAGTGACCGAGTGACCATTTGTCCTCTAATAATGTAACTTAAGATGGTACATAAAAATAGAAATTCTTACTTATCCGATGGCAATGCTGAGACGATCAGTACAGCACAGTGGTTATAACTGATATTTGATTGATCGTCGCGAATACGATTTCCTCGTACAACAAACAATTCTATTTTAGGTCTACCCATAGGGCCATGTGATGAACTACATAGAGATGTCGGTAGAGGATTTTTGCACTTTGGCCGTACAGTTCGTTTGAACGTCTACATTATAAATATAAATATTTTACTGTTAATTTGTATTTAAAAAATGGGCTAATTATAACCTGTTTTTTCAACTTCACACTGTATCCCGCATAAAAAAAGGATAGGCGGAGGGAATTAGTGTATGACACTCCGTTCCCCACTTTCCGCACAATTTTCGAGACATTACGCGTTGAATGGCAAAACTCAGTGCGCTTTGCCTATCATAACGGGGAAATTAAAATAATAAAATATAATCATTCTCCCGAGTGGGAATCAAACTTGCGGCCATACAGTCAGACCACTGTTGTACGACGGCTTCGGAATACTACAAAATAATACCAATCTAATTAAAACATGTTTACTTACCAATCCAGAGCTTAGTCTCGATCACACCGAATCTGTGAAATAAATAAATTTTGTATCAGGACCATGTATTATTTTTGTTAATTTGTTTTGTGTACTTCTTTGTTCAGAATTTGTACATTATAATTGTGGATTCGATTCTTATTCGGGGGAATTTCCCCTTATTCGAGGAAATTCGAGGAAACGTGGAGAATGGAACGATTTTGGAACCTGTTAGTTAAATGGTAGAATATAACTATAGTAACGAAAAAGTCAAGAAAATTAACAGTACAATAGCATCTAAAAAAAAATTAAGATTAAAATATTAAATTTTAAATATATATATATATATATATATATATATATATATATATATATATATATATATATATATATATATATATATATGTATGTATGTATGTATTTATTGCGTGTGGTGACGGAACTCAACGCCACAATAACGCAACGATATCCTCATTTATATACTGTATATCTACTATCTGTATAGCAAAAAAGATTTTTTTTTTAATTATGAAAAAAATAGGACCACATGTTAGGAAAAATGCTAGAAGGTCAAACCTATTATTGTTTCACAAAAGAAATAATCATAGAACATTTTGTGTATAGATAAGTATCATCTGTACAAACATTTGTATGGCGATAAAACAATACTATAGCAAGATTCTCAAGTAACGATATTGCAAATAAATTTACGCTAATTTCGTAACTGAGTACTGTTACGAAATTATAAATGTACCTCATAGTATATCTATATTTTAAAAATTAAAATCAGTTTCACGACTGTATCCCGACCTGGGCAGGGTAGGCGGAGGGAATCTAGCGTCAAGACATTCCATTCCAATTTTAAAAGTAAAAAACTGTAAATTCACAAATTTGCCTGCGTGAATTTTAATATTATTTTGGCAACTTCATTATTTCACAGTTTAGATATCAAATCACCAAATATGCTTTTTACTATATATCATATAAGATTTATTGATATTATTGGATATTGTAGTTGAATACAGAATTTTTCATCTGATTACAAATGTTCACGAAATGTTCATTTCCTCTTTCTGGTAACAAGACAAAGCACGCCGTTGTGCGCCGCTGCTTAGCGCGCAATGTCTTGAAAATTGGACAGTGCGTGGGGAACAAAGTGTTTTAATATTTGGTTATTTTTGCACACGCTGTTATATGCGGGATACAGCGTAAAGTTAAAGAGAAATCAAATAACTATATAATATTAATTCGTCCCAGTTGCTAACTGACTCACATTATAGTCATTAGAAAATAAAACCATCTGTTCAAACGTAGACAGAGTCATTTCCATATTGTCTGAGTATTATTTCTAGATTTAAATAATAATACTAGATACGCTTATCACAAAGGTCGTGGATTCGTATACTAGAGGACAAATTCCTTACAGTTGTACAGTAGGAGGACAAGGAATGCGCATCGAGGTCATTTTGGCGCAGTGGTACTTTTGACTGTAAAGGCGATGGATATAGGTCGACAGATATTCAGGGGAATTAATTATTTTTCTATTCTGATAAACGAAAATGCGATGTAGATTTACTTGCAGAGGGAACCTAGTGTAATAATTCTAGAGGCATTGCGTGTCGAGTGGCAGAACTCAACGCCGCGCTTTCCCTTAACAAGAGCGAAGAAATGGAAATATAAATTTAAGTAAATATTTCATTTCCTCGAGTGGGGATCGAACCCACAACCAGTTGGTTTTACAGTCACTCTTTGTGCCCCTGCACCACCACCGGCCACATTTTTTTCTATTTTTTCTTTATTTTTTAATAATCCATAAGATAAATTACTGTAACCTTTAACTTCCTTTCATTGTTGTAGATGTTCTGTGGTAGAAAAGCATCGCATTTTTAAACCGAATTGTTTCTTTATCGGGGAACTACGGCCTACGGCATACTTGTATTAAGACAATCAATTGCGTCACGGTAGGCTAGATTTGACAACTATCCAGAACTTAAAAATTATTAGCATATATATCTAAATATAAGACCGCCACCCAACGCACAATGTCTCGAAAAATGACATCGGAACGGAAGTAGGTAACGAAGTGTCTTAATATTGGGTTCCCTTTGCATATCCTGCTATATTATTAGCACAGTCGCTAATTTTCACACAGATTTCTATGAAAACAAAACGAAAAAGCATATGAGACAATGCGAGTCCAACGAACGTTGAAAGTGGAATTTAAATATGTAAGGAATTAGGGATGCGTGGGGTGGGGCGGGGGGCCACCCCCATGGGTGATTTTTTTTTCAAAACTAGAAAGAGATGAACACGCTTAGTATCGCGATCTGGGCGTGTGAGTTGTGTGTAGATGAGTTAGAAATATTGGTCTTGAGATATCTTTTTCTATTATATTTAAACTGTTCCGTGTTAGCCATTTTTCTATGCGTGGACTTTAATAATGAAAATGCAAAATCCAGCTCTTTCTGTATCCATTGGAATTTCGAGGCTTGCTCCCCGTTGATGAGTTCCGCCACTTAAGACGCAATGCCTCGAAAAATTCGACGGAAAGTGGGAAACGAAGTAACTTAACATTAGGTTCCCTCTACCCTACCCTGTTGTATGCGGAATACAGCGGTGAAGCTGATTTGATTTGATTTATTTTAGATATAGCTAGTAATCTAATACAACTTAATATTACCATGAGTTTTCTTTGTTAGTAAATTTCGCAAATGGGCAGAAGGAACACATAATTTTATGTGGTTAACTTCACCCATGGACATCTACAGAGGAATTTTGAATTTATTCGCGGTTTTAAGAACAAAGATATTTTATTCTTTGCCATTTATTATAAAGCCCAAGGAAATCAGAAAAAAATATGTTTAATAAAATCAGGCGATGCTATTAATATAGCTATTAATATAGTGATGATTACGTGTTATTTAATTTAGTGCTGAAATTCTCATATTTAGCGATGAAAATAATAAAATTACACGGTAGCCGTGTCCTCGTTATCATTAATATCAAATATTTTATTTTGGTTATTTCAATATTATAACAGTTTGATTAAAACATTTGGTTGTTTGAAACAAAAATATATTTTTATCAAAACACACACGGTTCTTTTTTATAATTTATACATGCATATATTATAAATTTATGTAAATTGTAACTATTGTTCAGCTATTAAATATTGTTGATTTTTGTTCGATTTTAGACATTCTATGTTATGTTATTAAAAAAATATAGAGAGAAAAACAAAATGTGGCCAATTTGAATAAATATATCTTTCTATAGATATTTGTACATTTTTATCATTTTTAAAGTGTTTATTCCACATTTAATACATTTAACTAAAAAAAATAAAAAAGTATAAAAATTTGAAAGTATGTTATGAGAGTATGTCAAAAATTTGAGAATAGTTGAGTTCAGGTTGGAAGACTAAATAATAAAAAGTTTAAACTCATAATCTCATACGACAGTTGAGTGTTCCATCTCCACTCGCAGGAATGATTACGATTAAATTTCTTGAATTCGCCCGGAAATTATGTAACGAAGTGTTTTAATACAAGGTTCCCTCTGTTTACTCTACGAGAAAAAGTGTGAAGCCCAAAAAGAAAATTAAACCAATATCTTAAGATCTATCTCGCGATAGAACATCCAGAAGGACCCACGCACGCGCCGTAATGAGCGTTCGCGGGGGGTAGTTAGACAATTTTACAACTGCGCCTCACGGTTTTTTGGAGATTCGCGTCGCTAGGTGAGCTTTGTAGAATAAGAGGGTAGATATGACGTCACTAAGTAATGGCAAGTATAGTGATAATGATATGGCGTAGGTAAGGTTCCGTGTTTGTGTGTTTGTATGTGTTTTTAGTTTGATTTTAATTATATGTAGCAGAAGTTACTTTAAACATATTTAAATTGTAATTGCAAACAAAAAAATAATATTGGCTCACTGAAACCTCTTGATACTACCGTGATGCTCAATCATTTTATTTTTATTTATTGTCGTGATTAATAAGCATTTTTATTAATAAAAAAAAATATTGATATCTCTCTGTATTAAAAAAAACTATTAGAAATCTAATGCAATGTTGAGGACAATGACTAGTGTCGCATAATATAAATAATGTTTTCATAGTCTTAAATAAAAAAAGATCAAAGAAAATTCCTAGATAATATACAAAAATTATACAACAAGATCACATCTGATGTCACAATACTCTTTGACAACATCTGGAGGTGAGTACAAATTTGCATATGCCGAAATAATTTAGGGGGCATTATACACACACACACACACACACATACACACAACACGCATACATCGTAGCACTAATGTGTGCCAACTAAGAAAATGTATGAATATAGGTGCCTTTCATTTTATACTCTAGGGGAAGTACGATCAATGGAAAAATACTTATGTAGAGAATAAGATGTAGAGACTATTTGACTTAAGACGCTTGACTTAAATACTTGGTAGCGTCGATTTTTGTTACGTTTTTGCGTGGATTTTTTATTATTTCGCTTCGATTTGTAGATGATTTGTGTGGTCAGTTGATCAAACTCAGATTGATATTATCGATATTGTTAAAATCGTTTATTTTTTTATATTATTTGTTAACTAAAGAGAAAATATTCAAAAACATATAAAAGTTTGACCGTAGCTGGACTCGAACTCACGCCCCTTCTAAACCGTCGAAAAGATTTATTGAATTGGATAAAAAAAGTATAGCACTATAAATGGTTGTGGATTGGATTCCAACTCAGAGACAAAGAAAGATTCCACTACACAATACGTAATGTCTCGAAAATTAGGTAGGTGGGGAACAGAGAATATTAACACTAGATTCCCTTGCTCTACATTGCTACGTGGTTAAAAGCGTGAAGTGCTTTTTTTTTGCTGCAATTATAGATATAACGAATAAACACGACAAGGCCAGGTGTGACTGTAAACGCGACCGGTTGTAGATTCGATCACTCGAGGACATGAAATAATTTTAAGGAGTTAATCTAAATTTGATTTGAAAATAAAAATATATATCTTTAAATACATTTATATATTTATAAAAATAAATATAAGTGGTGTAATTATAACTCTTTTCAAATTAGGTAGAATTTTTTAAATGTAAAAGCTCTATAATTTAACATACACCCGACTTGAAGCTTAAAAAGCTCTAAAGCCTAGTTATAAAGAGTTCTAAGCCTGTAGATTTTACTACTCTGCTAATGCTGTATAGAATTTTATTTTAATATTAAATGTAAAGGTATGTGTAATTTCTACAATTTCAAATAAAAAACTATTTTTACATGGGTTTTAAATAAAATTAGTTACTTTGACTTCTGTTTATTGTTTCTGAAGGGCTTAGTTTAGAAAAAAGCTATATTTAAATAATATAAACGTATAATACGCATATAAATTATGGTATTTTGTTTGGTTCATGGATATTCAATTCGCTCTGTTTGAAGATAGAGTTAGGCTTAAAAACCATAAAATAGGGATTTCTTTTGAATATTCTTGTAGGGAAGAACTATCATTCTTTGCTTATTAAGCAAGTAATTTTCATACATATATATTTAAATACATACATAAACACGTACTGAGGTGCGTTTGCTCTACATACGAACGACCTTGAAAACTATTCATCGAAATAGATTTTTAAACGTCAGGATATTTTTATTTGAGCGACGGGCACGGTAAAAGCGAGAGTGGCAAGAATTTGAGCACTTTTTTAAAACCCCCACGAACGAACAAATGAATGAAAAATATTTTTTAGGCCACGCGTCCGGTCGCAATTTTTAGAGAGATCGGCTTCTAAAAAAAAGACATGAAATGGAAAAAATACATGCGTCCCTGTGTTGCCGGCGGTTGGTGCTTTTTTTTGCTCTTTTAATTCCACTATTACGTATGAAAGTGAAAGGATTTGATTTTTACCCGTTCACAATATTTTTTTTTGTATTATTATATCGCTCCTCTAAATATCGGTTATGTTTTTGATGCAAACAAAAACTGGCGGTTGTCGTGTTACAATTTTTTTTCGTGTTGGCGACCGTGCTCTTTTCTATTTGCTTTAGTTTACAAATAAATTCGTATTTTATATTGAATGAACTAGGATTTTGCTTTAATTTATTTTCTAATTGCTACTGTATCTTTTGCCTATATCTATCTCATAATAGTGATTACGTGTGTATGTACATATGTATAAAATGTGGATCTAGTTATACTAAATACTTAAATTATTAATATATAAGAAATATATTAGCTAAACAGTCTATTAATAAGTCTGCTTAAATAAAAAAAAATACTGAAATCATCTAAAAAAACTGATTAAAAAATCTCAGCACACACAATGACATCATAAGTGCAGTAATAATCATTATAACTAATTAATAACTAATTATCGATTAAATTATAAAGCAAAGCGCTAACTAAGATAGCATTGTATCGCGTTTTGACAATCCAAACGAGCTCATACGACAGGGCCGTAATAAAAATTATATGCTTCAATTTACGATGGTATGAGGGGTGGGAGGCCAAAAAATGCCTCCATCCACCCTGATTGCGGGATCGAATCTCGCTAAACGAGAGGGTGAAAAATTTCGCGTAGAGTGGGTAGGGCCCGCGATACAGTTTTTTTCCCAACATTATCCGAGTAACTATGCGGTACTGGTTTGTGTAATTATTAAATATTTTATTTTATATAACTTCTCTACCCCTTAACTTGCCTTTGTTGGTAGTTTATTAGATTATGAATTGTTTGTGTGGGCTTTGGGATTCTTAGGCTTTGTATACGTATTAGCTTATGCTATTATTTTAATTTTTTATTTTTTATTTTATATAACAAAATAGGATACTAAAGATCTTGAAATTCTTAAGCAATTAACATTTAATGTTATCTTATTACATGCTAAATTTTAACTATTACGATATATTATCTGTAACAGAAAATAAATACAAATATTTTTAGGATTTTAACGCCTTATCCCACATTAAACTCGGCAGGCAAATTAAACTTACTATTAAAACACTTCGGTCCCCTCTGTTCGCTAAATCTTAGAGATATTGCGTGTTGAGCGATATAATTTAACGCCGCACGTTGTCTTCCAAAGCAGGGAAATGAAAACTTTGTACGTAAAATAATTAAGATTCTACATACAAATTTTGATATTCTTAATATACATTGGTACTTTCCATATTAACGTTAAGAACCATCGCTTAGTTTTTACATTACAAAACAGATTTTTGCTTATTTGAAAACTAGTAAATCTGATTTAGCGTAAATTTTAATTACTATCTGTAATTTTTTCTCAAGGAACGCACGTCAGCGTATTATAAATGGAGCTACGGCGCTCGTAGCGTAGTACTACGGCGTAGCGCGCCTACGTGGAAATAAATAATTCCGTAGCACCCCTCTAATTATGTAGAGCAAAGGACGATTCATGAAATTCCTTGAGAAAATATAGACTGCCTGAATGGTTTAAGCTTCGTTCTATAATTAGTAGGCAGTTTTAATTTTTTTAAGTTTTCTTTTAAGTTTCTAATTAAAATTTTCGATGGTGAAAGCTGGTTATTGCCTTTTAAATATTTAGCAGGCTGTTTATACAAAGTAAAGTTATATATTTAAAAAATAAAGAAATCAAATTAAATTTAAATAGATGACTGCAACTGCAACTTTAACTGCATTAAACTAGTACTAAAAGAAACACTTGAGATGTATTAATTAAACATAGCTATATATACAATAAAACAATAATCCGGCTAAATGACAATGTGTCATCTATATATATAAAAGGACTTGTGCTGACTGACTGAGGTAAGACGCACGCAGAGCCGTAACCGCTGATGGTAGAAACGTGAAATTTGGGCAGATGTTTATTTTCATATTCTGGACATCCACTAAGAAGGGAATTTGAAAAATTTTAATCCTAAAGGGATAATATAGGGGTTGAAAGTTTGTATGGAAAAAAAATTTAATCTGTACCGATTTTTTATAAAATTTGAAATTCAGACTCTTCAAAATATTTCATTGAACACTTGTTTCATGGTTTTTAACAATTCACCCCCTAAGGGTTCAAATAAGAGGTTGAAAGTTTATATGGAAAAATCTTTAAATTGCCACCGATTTTTATAAAAATTTAAATTCAGACTGTTAAAAATATTTTATTGAACACGTGTTTCGTGGTTTTTTTAGAAGTCACCCCTAAGGGTACAAATATGCGGGCGAAGCTGCGCGTGCCCACTAGTTAGTTTATAAATATTGTTTATACTCATATTATTTCTACTTGAAATTGACCATTCCAGGTCACCATTTACGTTTCTTAATCTAGAATCTCTTGTAAAATACTAAATTCTTGGCTTTCCCTCCAAATTCTAGACATTACGTGCTGAGTTACGGGGAACTCAAAGCCGCGTTTTACCTTGCCAGAGCGGGAAAATAGAAATAATGTATTTTTCTTTTATTTATTATAGAAATCATAATATAAAAATAATTTAGGACTAGACCTGTATCATTTAGCGAATACTATTAATATTTCCTGTAAAGTATTTGGTAAGATGAAAGGTCTAGTGCAAGTTTGTTTTGACGATCTAGATTAGTGATTAAGAAAAATGGTAATAGTTTTTAGACTCATCTTAATAATATTATTCTATCGTAATCGTGTAATCGAAAACCAAAAGTATCATAGAAACGAATAAGAAATCATAATCATCCTTGACCGATATACATATTTGTCCTAATTTATTAAAGGAAGAGGAAGTTGAAGATGAGGCCGGTCGTGGCGTGGGGGCACAAGGCGATTTCCACTCGAGGAAATTATCTATTTATTATTTTTAATTGTTAAGCGGGCAAAGCGCGGCGTTGAGTCTCACCACACAACACTGTCTCCAGAATTCGGGGGTAAGAGAGAAACACAAGTGTCTTAATAAGAAGCAGGAGTAGGAGTGCCTTTATGTAAGGTTCTCAGACTTCCTCTGCCTTCCTAGCTCTGTGGGATAAAACGTTAAGCTAAAAAAATATGATTTGATTCTGTATATAAAAAAGGCGATATTAATAACCATAAATGACTTAATTATAACGCGTAGTTAAAAAAAAATTTTTTTTAGGTTCACGCTTTATTGCTCATATAAGTCTAGGCAGAGAGAATCGGTCTTTAATACACTTAGAGCATGTAATATTATGTGTTATATGGCGTAACTCAACGCCGAATTTTGCAATTGCATTACTATATTAAATAATGTTTTATACTTCTGTAAACAATAAAAAATGTAATTTATTATAACGTATCGTCTATATAAAATGCCGAAATTGCCTAAAAAAGAACAAGAAACTTCTCAAGGAAATTCATTCATAGTGAAAAAGGAAGTGTGCCTTATATAAATAAACTATAAGGAATAGGTCCCCAGTTTTGATTGTATTAATATTTGAACATATTTTGTATCGGAACATAACGTTTCTAACATATTTCTTGTTTTGGTATTGATATTCGTGTTGGTGGTAAGTTTGTGGCGTTATTTTTATTGCACGACCGCTTTTGACCGCCTAAGAAGGGTTGTTTTTTTTACCCTTGTGAGCATGCATGCATGAGTAAAGTGTAGAAAAATGTAAAATTAGGTCATTTACATTTAAAAACTAGCAGTCGCATAGTTGCGTGGACTTTGACGTCAAATCGAAAAAATCTGTTTTACACGTTTCCAATTTGCGTGGGATACAGTAAAGTGTAAATAAATAAATAAATAAATTAATAAAATGTTCATTAGTTACGTCTGTGCGTAGTCTGTCATCCTATAATATTTTCTGTCTTTGCTTTTCGCCATTTTTTTAACTGAAAGTGTGAAAGAAAATCTTAGGCAATGTACAATGTTAATATACATTGTACATTGCCTATATATATTTTAGATTATTTTATAGATTAAAAAAGATATATCAAAATGATCTATATATAATTTATAATAATTTTAAAAAATATAAAAAAATCTATTTATCACCAAACCGGAAGTACCTACATGCTTGTTACATTTTTTTTCATAATGAGCGTGAAAATTAATTTTATTTGATCTCATTAACTTGTTATTCGCGTAACGCAACTTCCGCTCCCCTCGAGTTAGCTATTGACGTCACAGATTCTATTTATACCGTTGTCAGTACAAAACGTTATTTTACATCATGGATTTTAGTTGAAAGTTTAAGCGTTGATTATAAAAATATTGTTTGACAAATTGTGGATTTTTTATACAAATTATAGATAATTTAATTAAATGAAAAATTTTAAAAATTATTGTTGTTTTTTTTATTTTTTATATCTATATAATATAGGCTATAACCATACCCATTAAAATCTAAATTTAAATATTCTTTATTCAAAAAGCTCATTATAATCACATTTGATCTTCTATATATATGAAAATGTTAGTAGTGTCAGACAAAAAGCTACCACTGGCTCCAGAGGCAGTTCTCACTGATAAGACTGACAAAGAAAAAAATTCAAGAGATGCTCTCACTCTCTTAAGTCAAATACATCTCAATCACACTACGATATCAAAAGGCAATAATCTATCTAAATTAGGTAATAAGCCGACAATACCAAAAACAAATGTTTAGTCAAGCTCCAACCAAAGGAAATGTACACCCTCGATATTACTACACGTACCCTCAAATGTGTACAGAACAGACATACATACATACATCCACACATTATCGCTAATTAAAATAGTATTAAAATACAAAAAAAAGAAACTCCCACCAAAAATCGTGCAAAAAACCGTTGCCCAATCGAGGGGGTGTGTAAAAAAGGAATTGTATAATAACTTGATCACATTTAAACTTATACGTTTTTATATATGTATATGTATGTATATATATGTGTATGTATGTATGTATGTAGTTGTATGTAGGCGTCACAGGGCGGCTGATTAAAAATCATGACATGCGCAGAATAATTTAAAAACTACCGGAGGCTGGGTTAATTTTTAAGTATTGATCAAAAATTGCGTGTGTCGGGGCGGTGGGGGGTGGGGGTGGGGTGGCATGGCGTGCGTGAATTAGAATTTTTTTATTTTTATTTTCATCTCAAATTTTGTCATTAGAAAAGTTCTTTTGTATGTGTTTTTCGGGGTTTTCTGTGTATATGCGGAGTATTTCCGGTTTTGGTTGTTTATTTATTTTGTATTTTGGTGGTGGTCTTAGTTAAGTAGTATTGAATACGATTTTTAACACTTTGTGTAGACAGTAATATAATTAGGTTGCTGTTTTTCTCTCAGCATTAGATTCGACCTATTATTATTTATCTGATAGAAATATTTAATTTTTACATTTGAATATCTAGTAATATCCGGTTAGGTCAACACAATCGAGATATTTGAAATTTGAATAAATAAAGTAAGTAAAGTTCTTATCTTTTATCCATATTTGGGTGTAGAATTAATAGAAATAAAAGCCACCCTTTCAATAATGTAAGGCTTGGTGCGACTTCAAATTCATTTGAGAAAAGTATCAAATTACATAATATCCAATTAAAAGAAGACTAATATGTTATATTATAAATAGGGGATTTTACAGTTAAATGTTTAAATATATTTTAGATAATAACTAATCGTTATGGTTACTGGTTTGAATTCCACTTAATAATAAATGTTAATATTAGTATTTTAAACGTGTAGTTAAATGTTGAAAGTGAAATTAATTATTTTTTCTTTTCTTCATTGTGTTTAAAATATATAAAATAAAAACTGTTTAAAAAGTTTAATTAAATATTAATGTAAATAAAATGATGTCTGGTAACAAGACGAAGCGTGGCATTCAGTTTCACAGTATCTCAAAAATAATTAAGGCGGTATTAAGGGACCGAGTGTCGGAACACTAGGTACTCTTCCTTCTCTCTGCCTACCTTGATATATGTATGTTACAGCGTCAAGCTGCTAATTTATTATTTTTAAAAATATAGACATTACTATAGTACTCACTTCTAAACGGCGTAAGTGTGAACAAGTTAGAATCCGTCATGTTGTTACGACAGCTTCCTTATAACGTTATCTCTGCGCGGGGCAAATGCCAATTTAGTTGCGTCACTTATATTTATTATGCGACGAAAGTTGACAGAAATAGTTATTTTTTCTGTAGCTTTACGCATTGTCAGTAGACACAGAGAATTCAGTGTTAAGACACTCCATTCGTCACGTTAGTTAAAATTTAGAGTTTTTGTAGTGTAACCTCTTCCAGTGTCTTACCAGATCAAGAAAATTCATTGCCTTTTTTCCTTTCCCGAGCGGAAATTGAACCAATAACCATCGCATTTACGGTCGTCGTCATGTCGCAGACGACCTCTTAATAGTTGATTTTTACCAGCATTAATAATTTAATACTAATAATGATTCAATTTGTAATTACGAGATATGATGTGATGTGAATTTTCATGAAAGATCAATTTTATTTATGCTGAATTAATATTATAATTGTTAAAAAAATTGTATACTTTATTTAATATATTAATTACACACAATAATATATATCTATATTATAATCAAATATTATTTTTTATTCTAAAATTAACAACAATTTTACCCAATCAAAAAAAATATCTAAAATTACAGAAAAATCACAAATCAATTAAACAAAAAAATATTTAAAAAAACCGAAACACAAAATCAAAACCAGATATTAGAAGTGCGAAAGCGATCTACCCGCATGTGTATTGTATGGTGTAAGAGTAGAGTATAATTTAAAAATACACAAAATACGGCCACTTCTAACCGTCGGGGGGGGTAAAATGTTCCCCTGCCCTGCTACTTTGCGTATTTTTCGGTATGCGTGGCAGGTGGCGACCCCTTCGCGGGGGGGTTCGTTAAAAAGCACCCGAGTACGTAGTATTATAAAAGTTGGGCCTACGTGTAAGTAGTGGTGGTAGGGGGCTAGGGGATGGTGCCACCCTCCTACCTAGTTAGACAGTTAAAAGTATGCGGTATTAACGAAACGGAAATGAATATATAGCTATGTACCGTTTTCGGGAGGCTGTGACGCCGCGGGTTAGATTACGAGAATGCTTGGTGCTTTCATTTTGGTGTGTTTTTTTATACTTTTTGTGTCGAGTTTAGAGTTTTGTTTAGCTCGCGTATAATACATTTATATATAGGTGTCTTTATGCATATAAATAATTAGTATTTGAATTACTTTTTTCTGTAGAAAGAAAGAGATAAATTGTTAATGTTAAAAAAATCTATTATTCATATTAAATACAATTCTGAAGTGGCGCAGAGTTTAACGCCGAATGCCGTTTGACTAGACCTTATATGTACTTACGTTCAGATTGGTCTTAATAGAGCTAATGTATTGATATTATATTTTTTTAGCTTCACGCTGTATCACGCAAATAGAAAAGTAGGCAGAGGGAACCTAGTATTAAGACACTCAGTCCCACGTTACCACTATGACTTTTGAGTTTTCCACAGAATTGTTACCTTTGCCACTACGACAGACGGCCTTTATTATAATGATAATAATTAATAATATGTAATTAATATTGTATTGGTTTAGAATAAATGAATATCATTGTAGTAAAAATGTATTGTATTAGAAACGGCTGAGTGTTTTAAATATACTTGATATTGTTTTTATTTTTACAACAATCGTTCATTATTGTGTATAAAAGATGAGTTCGTTTTGTTTTGTTTTGAGTTTCATGATTAATTATAATATTAGATTCGTTAAAATGTCACTTAAGAGATATAATTATATGCTATTTGCCTTTTGTTTTATGTTTCGAGAACATGACTAAGTAAGATAAATCAATGATTTGTTGAATCCATACTAATATTTTAAAGCTGAAAAGTTTGTTTGGTAACACACACTTATCTGAGGCACTGCAGGTTGAAATTGAAAAAAAATATTTGAAATTGTAAAACCAGTCGGTATAATGCATATGTCTGCATAATAACATATAAATATACCCAAAATTGGTATGCCCTGCTGAATGCGGGATACAGCGTGAACCTAAAATGGATTCAATTTGAGTCAGCTACTATGTTTCTTAATAGGATAGTAAGCAATTTGACTTATGCACTTAAGATAATAATAAAATAAAAGATACACTAAAATAAAATAAAAAAACTTTACAAACTAACCATAAATAAAATAAAAACATTTAGAATTTAAACACGAAAATATATTTCAAATATGTAACTAAGTCAGCGTTATAAAAATGTAACTCCTGACGTTTTTATTGGAGCAACACATCCGTCGCGAATAAAGGAAATTGCTATGAGATTTTTGCAAGGCTCTCGCCGGTCAAGACATCGATTCGACCGCGATCTTGCCGCCCGCGGCCATAGAGGGGTGATACAGTGGTTTCTTATACAAATTTATGTTGAAAATGTATTAAAATATTGTATTGAAGTTCATTATTTTGTTATACTCGTATTTATTAGTAATATTGTGTTTTCATTTGCATTAACAATTTGGTCTATAAAGTGTTATGTTCGTGTTACACGTTTTTTCCTGCATAGCATTTTAGACAGAAATGACAGTGTTAAGATACTCCATTCCTCACTTTCCACAGAATCTTTGACACATTGCGTATTGAGTAGCGTCACACACCGCCGCGTTTTCTCTACCAGATTTGAAAAATAAAAACAATTTAAATAAAATAATTATTTCCCAGATGCTTAATGCAGAAGCTAGATTTCGTAATTCATTAGTTAAATAGGTAATATGTGGGACTGGAATAATTTATACTATGTTTTTATTTATGTTATCTTTGCACTTTTTTTCACGCTATATCCTGCTCATAGTAGAGTAGGCAGAGGGTATCTGAAAACCTAGTGTTAAGACACTCCGTTCCCATTTGGACACTTTCAATTCCCACTTTCAGCCAAGTTCTGCAAGGCACGATGAGTGGTGGAACTTAACACCGTTACCAAAACGAGGAAAGGAAAATATGATTTCTTTCATTTCCTCGAGTGGGAATCGAACCTTGTGGGCTCTATTTAGAAATGACGCGCTTACAGTCACACGCTTCTCTTCACCCCTGCACCACGATTATGTGGTATACTAGATTTTCTATGTAACTTAGTTAAGTATATTATATTTATAATAGCAAAGTGTAGTAAGTATATTATCTTACTCATCTAATAATAGAGGTTAGTAATTCTAATATTTGTATTATTTATCTTTTCGTATTTTTCTTTCACCTGCAACATAATGCTGCGGCTGCTTTTTTTGAAAATAATAATATATGACTGTAACTGATGACTTGATCAATTTATTTTTAAAATGTGTAAAAAAATATAATTTTTATTTATATAATATAAGTAAGTTTTTATTTTATATAAGTATATGTAAGTTATAGTAAAGCCCACTGGGGAACTATAAAAAACTTACTTGCTTAGTAGACACTGAAGATCGATACATAGTATGAAAACGTCGTCTAGTATTGTCTTACCTACTGCAAGCGATAATCTTATACATACTAGCGAAAACTATTTAGTTGGAAGATATATTTTTGTGGTTTATTTTAAATGTAAAATTTTCGTTGCATAGCTTGGACGAATTTGATATATACTATAGTCATGGATTTCAACTTTGAATTAACTTGCAGAATAGAACACATTTAAAATAATTTTGCCCTTATCATCTGATGAGAAACAATCAGAGTAGAATTGTTAGTTAGAAATACATGACATTGTTTGATTTTTTATAACCTTTTGAAAATATGAATAGCACATCATTTATTATTTTGAATAAATGTACGTTTAAATTTAAAAGAACCAGTAACATTCAAAATATTTTCTTATAGATGAATTATCTTCTCTCTTCAGTATTTGTTAATTTATTTAACAAAATATATTTTATTGATATTTTTTATATATAACAAAAAAAAAAAAAATAATAATAATAACAGAAAAGTAGAGTTAAGGCTAGTGATAGTCCATGTAGAGAATAAAAATGCTGAAAAATTAGCCAAGCTAAGAGAACCGTGGCTATAAAAGGCGAACGCTTAATATTTTTGTTTTACGACGGTGCACTAGATCGGATAGTAAACCAAATTTACTGCCGAAACACAGCTTCCCATCTAAATAATAAATGCGAGATTTCCTACGCACAGGCATTGGAGTAAAACAATTTATTACAAAATGTAAACAGGAAGAGCCGTATTTTCATTAAGAATACGAATCCAATACCCCCCTACCACCCAGGAATAGACCGAAAATACCCAGT